>ML142789.1:3553791-3626831 GCA_004119915.2 Collichthys lucidus
AGTGTCCAGTCTAACAGTGAACACAGCAACAGAACCTCTGAACCGGCAGTGTCCAGTCTAACAGTGAACACAGCGACAGAACCTCTGAACCAGCAGTGTCCAGTCTAACAGTGAACACAGAGACAGAACCTCTGAACCGGCAGTGTCCAGTCTAACAGTGAACACAGAGACAGAACCTCTGAACCGGCATAGTCCAGTCTAACAGTGAACACAGAGACAGAACCTCTGAACCAGCAGTGTCCAGTCTAACAGTGAACACAGAGACAGAACCTCTGAACCGGCAGTGTCCAGTCTAACAGTGAACACAGAGACAGAACCTCTGAACCGGCAGTGTCCAGTCTAACAGTGAACACAGCGACAGAACCTCTGAACCAGCAGTGTCCAGTCTAACAGTGAACACAGAGACAGAACCTCTGAACCGGCAGTGTCCAGTCTAACAGTGAACACAGAGACAGAACCTCTGAACCAGCAGTGTCCAGTCTAACAGTGAACACAGCGACAGAACCTCTGAACCGGCAGTGTCCAGTCTAACAGTGAACACAGAGACAGAACCTCTGAACCGGCAGTGTCCAGTCTAACAGTGAACACAGAGACAGAACCTCTGAACCGGCAGAGTCCAGTCTAACAGTGAACACAGCGACAGAACCTCTGAACCGACAGTGTCCAGTCTAACAGTGAACACAGAGACAGAACCTCTGAACCGGCAGTGTCCAGTCTAACAGTGAACACAGAGACAGAACCTCTGAACCGGCAGAGTCCAGTCTAACAGTGAACACAGCGACAGAACCTCTGAACCGGCAGTGTCCAGTCTAACAGTGAACACAGCGACAGAACCTCTGAACCGGCAGAGTCCAGTCTAACAGTGAACACAGCAGTCTATCAGGTGGTTCTCTTGTCGGGTTTGGATCCTGGCATCCCGGGCTGAGTCAGTTCAGTTAGCTACACAGCTGACCGAGCTAACCTCAGTTAGCTTCACTGCTGATCGATGTTTCCGTCATGAAGTCTGTGAGTCACCTCGGTGCTGTCACGTTATTCCCTGTTGGTGTCAGAGGCTGTGCTCCAACCCGGTCCAGCTGCTGAGCCCGGTTCTGTCATTGCTAACAGCAGATTCAGTTAGCAACAGTTAATTAGCAGTTAGCTACTTTAGTGTTTATACTAAAGCTATCTGTTTCAGCTCCGAGGTCAGTTTGACGTCATCGTCCATCAACTGCAGAACTCGAACAACAACAACGACCTGAACAACCAGCTGAGGAGCTGCATGGAGAAGTAAGTAGTCTGTGTGACGTCCTACAGACTGTCTAAAACCTGGATGTAGTCTCTGAGACGATGTCTGAGTGTGCTCTGTCTGTCCTCAGGTTGTCCTCTCTCAGTCTGACTCCTGAAGAAACTCCCGAGATGAGTTTTAGCGCTGACACTCGGTCTCTGAGACAGGCCATCACCTCGTTTGGGAACATCACAGCTCAGGTAACACACACACACACACACACACACACACACACACACACACACACACACACACACATCTTATCTCATCTCAGGTGTGATGCTGATCAGCTGTTTGTTGTACTTCCGGTTTGCAGCTTGTGGAGGGTGTGTCCTCTCAGAGCCCCTCCCACCAGAGAGGTCAGGTGCAGAGCTGTCCAATCACAGCTAAGAGACAGGTTAGAGTGATGTCATGATGATACAGGTTCTGCACTGACCCGGTCCATGTGTCTCTGACATTGGTTCTGGTTCTGTGTCCCTGCAGAGGATGGAGGACCAAGCTCTGGACCACTGGCTGATGGGAACCCGTCCAGCCAGCAGCGCTCCGATTGGTTACCAGTCCAGCAAGCACCCTCAGGATTGGTTGATGACAGGCAAGGAGAGCAAGGTGAGTCCCAAGACCAGAACCAGAACTAGGTGACCTCTCAGGGTCCTGTTCTTTGTCCTGTTGATATCACAGTGACTCCCTGTGTGTCCTTGCAGACTTCCTGTCCCGCCCTGGTGTCCATGGACTTCCTGCAGGCCTGGGGTCAGCTGAGGGACCTGGAGGCGTGGCTTCTTCAGGCCCCGCCCCTGGTCGGTAGGGCGAGGACCAGTAGCAGCTGTAGCTCCTCCTTCTCCATTGAGAAGATCGACGAATCAGAGTTCACCGTCTCTGAGGAGGAGGAGGAGCTCAGTGACTGGCTCATCACCCCTCCCACCATCACCGTGGAGACGGCATCCGATGCCGAGCGGTGGCGGCGTGTGCTGAAGCCGTTTGACGAAACTGGTCGTCCAGTGATTGGCTGGCTGGGTCAAGCCGTCCCGCTGACTGCTCCTCCTGCTGCCAGACCACCGACAAGCCCGTGGAGATCGAGAACCTGGGCCTGCTCAAGTGCCTGAAGACCCCGCCCACCTCCAGCCCTGTCTCCAGCCCATCCACGGCCCTGGAGGCGTGGCTGCAGCAAGCGGTGCCGGTCCAGCAGACCTGCCGGGCCAACGAGCTGTGCTCCACCTACGCCGACTGTGTCTGCGACGACAACTGTGGGCGGGACGCTCTAAGCCAATGGCTGCTCCAACAGGATGGGCGAGACAAGAACGGGGTCCAAAAGACCCCTCCCCCTACCAAGGACGCCCCGCTCCCCACCAAGAACACCCCGCCCCCCCTGCATCTGAGGGAGCAGGAGCAGAAGGTGAGTCTCGTATTCACGTCATCGGCTCGTCGTTGTCATGTGATCGCTGTCGTGGTAACTCTGACCTCTGGGCTGCAGGTTCAGGCCATCCTGGAGGCGTGGCTACACCCCACCATCAGCCCCTCCCCCTCATGTAGCCCCTCCCTCTCTGGGTGGGTGGCACCAAAGGAGGAGAAGGCCAGCAGGGAGGAGCCCAGCATGTCGTCCTCCTCGTCTCTGTTCCAGACTCCTCTGGATCCAGAACTCTGGGTCCTCCCAGGACAGACAGCGGGGTCAGGAGGTCAGCCCCGCCCACCGCCGGGGTCAGGGGGTCAGCCCCGCCCACCACCAGAGGAGGACAAATGGCTGCTGAAGAAGAGGAGCCAGGCTCAGGTTACTGCTTCCTGTTTCCTGACTGTGTGCTTCCTGTTCCCTGACTGTGTACTTCCTGTTTCCTGACTGTGTGCTTCCTGTTTCCTGACTGTGTGCTTCCTGTTTCCTGACTGTGTACTTCCTCTTCCCTGACTGTGTGCTTCCTGTTTCCTGACTGTGTGCTTCCTGTTCCCTGACTGTGTGCTTCCTGTTTCTGTGTACTTCCTGTTCCCTGACTGTGTGCTTCCTGTTCCCTGACTGTGTGCTTCCTGTTTCCTGACTGTGTGCTTCCTGTTTCCTGACTGTGTGCTTCCTGTTTCCTGACTGTGTACTTCCTCTTCCCTGACTGTGTGCTTCCTGTTTCCTGACTGTGTGCTTCCTGTTCCCTGACTGTGTGCTTCCTGTTCTGTGTACTTCCTGTTCCCTGACTGTGTGCTTCCTGTTCCCTGACTGTGTGCTTCCTGTTTCCTGACTGTGTGCTTCCTGTTTCCTGACTGTGTGCTTCCTGTTTCCTGACTGTGTGCTTCCTGTTTCCTGACTGTGTACTTCCTGTTTCCTGACTGTGTGCTTCCTGTTTCCTGACTGTGTGCTTCCTGTTTCCTGACGATGCAGAAAAACGTTAGCATGTAGCTCGTAGCTAAAACCGTTAGCATTTTAGCTCGTGGCAGCCTTGACGTTGGTCCGACAGGGACCAACCTGACTGTGTACTTCCTGTTTCCTGTAGGAGCGCTTGGCGTTGCCCGTCGTGTGTGACCTGTTCTCCTGCATGAGGGTGGGTGGAGACAAAGAGAAGTGGCTGCACAGAGCAGCTGAACAGGTGAGTCATCAATGCTAATGCTAACACCTGTTAGCTGCTATCAGCGTGCTAACGGCTAACGTGTGTGTTTTCCCTCCAGATGTGACGATGACGACGATGTCATGATGATGTCATAATGACGACATCTCTTCACTTCTCGATGATCACAACAATCTAATCGTCGCCATCTTCTTCCTGTGACATCACTCAGCTGAGCGGCCGCTCTCCTCCAGTCAGGATCAAGAACCTCGGTCAGCTGATCCTGGCAGCAGGAGAGGGGGCGGGTTATATTATGTGGGCGGAGCTAAAGATATTAATGACGCTTTGTTGGCTTTTAACGTTTTTATTCACCGCCTCCTGATTGGAGGATTCTTCCTTTTCTTCTTCTTTGTTGGTTTTTCCAGCTGCTGGACTGTAGAGATCTACTTCCTGTCCGGACTGCAGGCTGCTTGCATCACTTCCTGTCTCTGATGGTAGTTCTGCACATGCTCAGTTGTGTTTAGATAACCTCCGACCAGCAGAGGGCCACGCCCCTTATCTAAAGCTTTTGTCTCCCAGGATGCCTTGGGTGAAGCAGCCTGTGGTCCGTTAGCAGACGGGCCACGTGACTCTGCGGTCAGCAGTGATTGGTGCTTTTTATCGACGCTCGGGGTGGGAGGGGCTTATACAACTGTGATGTCATCAGTTCAATGTTCCTGCTGTGATTCTCTACAGTAATTAAACATGCTGACATCATCACTGTGTCTGTGACATCATCACTCACTCTAGACTACGTCATGAAGCGACGGTGAATGTTGTTGACGTGATCTGTGGTAAAACTACAAAGTCCAGCAGATGGACTACAAACGCTCCTCTGATGCTTCCTGGATCCTCCCCGCGCTCTGACCGTGTTGTTGCTGCAGGAAATGTCAAACTGTGACGTCATGGTCAGAGTGTCAGTCATCATGAATGTTGTCCAGCTGAAGCAGATGAAGTGTTTGTTAGCTGCTGTGTCGCTCACACACAAACATGTCAGCACGTTCTGGCAAAGATCTCTGAGGAACCAGCAACAGGAACTTGATGAGGATCTGCAGGACGCTGGATGGCACAGTTCCAAACAGTTTGGACACACAGGCAACAACACAACACACACAATGATCAGAGTGTGACGTCACGGCAACACGTGTGTTTATGTTCACGCTCTCTCTGCAGCTGGCTCCTCCTTTCCTAAAGGACGCTCCGTGTCTCCTGCTGAAGGAGAAGAGGAAGCACTGAAGCTCCTTTCCTTCAGTCAGAGGCTCTCGTCATGGCGGACACGTTAACAGTGACACAAACTAAATGTTTGGCATCTGTGTCATAAACAACTTCTTCCTGGTTGGTTCTTTTCATGTGAATATCCCCAGAAGAACACACACACACACACACACACACCCTGATAAACCTGGTTACGTCAGCTGATGAGGTCACGCCCTCCATCTGCAGGAGGCTGATAAACAGCTGTGACATCATGATTACATCACTCAGCACACTTCTGAGGACCTGGAGGAGGACAGAGGAGTCACATGACCATGACGCTTCAGCATGACCTTTGACCTTTAGGCCCAGCTGTTTGTGTACTTCAGGGTCATCGGGAAAACACAGAAAGTAGAAGCTTTTATTTTGAAACGTACTTCCTGTTCCTGCTGGTTCTGAACCCGCTGAGCTTCATTAAGACTTCACTTCCCATCATGCACTGCTGTGAGGCTGACCTGCCGGCAGGTAGCGCCACCTGCTGTCTGTCAGCTCGCGCACTGAACCTCCTGCTCAGATCCGGGATTGATAACGGCGAATGGCGGGAAACTGAACACTTTAATTTATTCACATTTAATTAATTATTAATTATATTGACGCCGAATGACGTAGAGGCTCATTAAGACTGACGTCATCATTGGTGGGAAATTAAAAACACGTGACAACACTTCACGACACCTCACGACACTTGAGTCTAATTGCGGGCTGTCAACCCACCAGCCAATCAGAGTCGATGCACCGAGCAGGCTGCGCAGTAGCTTAACCAATCACAGAGCGAAGAGGATCCGGACGTTCCGCCGCGTGCCGCCTCTGAACTGCCGCGTCTCATTCAGTCTGTCATCTGCCGCTCTGCCGCCCCGCCGCTCTGCCGCGTCTCATTCAGTCTGTCATCTGCCGCTCTGCCGCCCCGCCGCTCTGCCGCGTCTCATTCAGTCTGTCATCTGCCGCTCTGCCGCCCCGCCGCTCTGCCGCGTCTCATTCAGTCTGTCATCTGCCGCTCTGCCGCGTCTCATTCAGTCTGTCATCTGCCGCTCTGCCGCTCTGCGCTCTCTCGCCCCGCCGCCCCGCTCGGTTGTTAGCCGCCAGCCGCCGCCGCTCTCCGGCTGTGACAGAGGAGCTGCGGACACACACCGACACTCACCGAGGAGCCGAACCGGGAGCAGCGGGACCGTTCCGGGTGTGACCGTAAGTGTTTGACGATGGTGCTTAGAGCGGGAAAGAGGCGAGACCAAGGCCGACCGAGGCGGCCCGATCACGGCTTAGGCGGAGCGGCGGACGGCGTCGACATCCAGCTGGAGGTCCCGCAGATGATACGCGGGAAAATACCCCAGAACCAGAACCAGAACCTTCATCCTCCTCCTCCTGCTCCTTCTTCTCCTCCTCTTCCTACTCATCTTTCACATCCGCCTCCCCCTTCTCCTTCTTCTCCTCCTCATCCCCTTTCTCCTTGTCCTCTTACTCCCCTTGCTCTTCATCCTCCTCCTTCTCTTCGTCCTCTTCCTCCTACTCCTCCTCTCCCCCCAGTTCTCCTTCTTCTCCTCATAGTTTTTCTCCCCCTTCCTCCTCCTTCCCCTGTACCTCTTACTCCCCCTTATCCTCTTCCTCCTTCTCCCCCTACTTCTCCTTCTCCTCATCATCTTCTTTTCCCCCTGCTCCTCCTCCCCTTCTCCTCTTCCTCCTCCTCTTCCTTCTCATCCTTTTCCTACTCCTACTCCCCCTTCTCCTCCTCGTCCTCTTCCACCCCCTCTTCCTCCTCCTTCTCATTCTTCTCCCCATCCTGCTCTTTCCCCCTCCCCTTCTTCCTTCTCCTTCTCGTGCTCTTCCTCCTCCTCTTCCTGCTCCTCTTCTCCCCCTTCCTCCTTCTCCTCCTCTTCCCCTCCCCTTCCTCCTTCTCCTCCTTGTGATCTTCCTCCTTCTCGTCCTGCTGCTCCTCTCCCCTTCTCCTTCCCTCTTCCTTCTTCTCCTCTCCCCTTCTCCTCTCCCTCATCCTTCCTCATCCTCTTCCTGCTCCTCATTTCCCCCTTCCTCCTCCTCCTCTTCCTGCTCCTCGTCCTCCTTCTCCTCCTCTTCGTCCTCCTCCTCCCCTTCCTGCTCCTCCTCGTTCTCTTTCTCCTCCTCTTCCTGCTTCTCCTCTCCTCCTTCCTCCTTCTCCTCTTTCTCCTCCTCTCCTCGTCCTGCTCCTCCTCTCCCCCTTCCACCTTCTCCTCTTCCTCCTCCTCTTCATGCTCCTCCTTGTGCTCTTCCTCCTCCTTTTCCTCCTCCTTCTCGTCCCCTTCCTCATCCTCCTCCTTGTGCTCTTTCTCTTTCTCCTCTTCCTCCTCCTTCTTCTTCTTCTCCTCGTCCTCTTACCCCCCTTCCTATTCCTCCTCTTCCTGCTCCTCCTTCTCATTCTCTTTCAACTCTTCTCTCTTCACCTCATTCACCTCCTCCTTCTCTCCCTCATTCTCTTCCTCCCCTGCTCCTGCCCTTCCTTCTTCTCCTCCTTGTCCTCTTCCACCTCCTCTTTCTCCTACCCCTCCCCTTTTCTCCTTTCTCCTCTTCCTCCTCCTTCTTTTTCTCCTCGTCCTCTTACTCCACTTCCTTCCTCCTCCTCTTCCTGCTCCTGCTCCTTCTCCTTGCTCTTCTCCTCTCCCCCCTTCACCTCTTTCACCTCCTCCTTCACTTCCTCCTTCTCCTCCTCGTGCTCTTCCTCCTCCTTTTTTCTCTCCTCCTCCTTCCTTCTTCTCTTCTTCTCTCCTCCTCTCTTCCTGCTCCTCCCCCCTCTTCTCTCTCCCCTTTCTCTCCCCCTTCTTCTCCTCGTCTCGTTCTCTTCCTCCTCTTCCCCTTCACCTCCTCCTCCTCCTCCTCCTCTTCACTCTCATTAAATCAATTATTCTGATTATTGAATATTAATTATTAATCAGATCATGAATATTAATGAGGTAATCTGTTGTCAGGCAGAAACTCGTAAATAAATCTACTTCCTGTTGATGAATTTTAAAAAATAAATTGACGTCACAGAGACTCAACGTGACGTCACCTCGCCGTGTGCAGGTAGGACGAGTCAAACGAGCTCTGTGACGTCATAGCAGCTCATATTCATCCCGTAATTTGTTTTATTTTGTAGTTTGTGGGCTTTTATTTTGAAGGGCAATCCGCCGTGCTTCCGTTACCATTTAATCCTTTCCCACAATGCTTTGTGTCTACGTCCCCTGCTTCCTGTTTATTGTACCGTCTCCGCCGGTAAAGTCCCGACTAAAGCTCGGTGAGTAACGGAATCGGACCGTCCCCCCTTCGGCCCGGTTCCGGGTGGATTTGGTGCTTTGGCTCTTTTATTTGGACAGTTCGGGTTCTGCTCAGGAACGCTCCGCTGCTTCCTGACGCCGAGCCGAGCCGAGCCCCGGAACTCCGCTCACAGAACCACCGATTTAACCGTGCGCCGTGTTCCCGCCCACACACACCGGATTTCTAACCGGTTCTGCCGATTTAACGGAACCAGATGGGCTCGTGCGGAGTTCGGCTGTGACAGGATGAGGCCGTGAGGACGGGCCGTCCGCGGGCGGGACGATGCCCAGCCAGCACCGCCCTCCGCGGGTCCGCACCGGGAAGTCCTGTGGGTCAGATTCTCCGGTAATGCGGGACTCTGCCCGCGTGTCGGTGTTTAACGGACCCGCTCTAAGGAGCCGGCTCCGGCCAGCTGGAGGGCGGTCAATGTGTCCGAACATGAACTGGGTTCGGCGGGACGTTCTGACCCGGTCCAAACCGACACACATGTGATCTGACCGCTGTGTGACGTTGTGAATCGCGTTAATGACGTCACAAACGTCAACTAGTCTGTTGGCAGTTGTTCTGATTGACAGGTCAGATGTCACCGTGACGTCACGGACTCCTGACCTTGTATGGGCATGTCAGCGTCATCAAACGATGTGATTGGCTGATTGATTATTGGATCAGCATCAAGTTTAATCAGTGAAAACAATGAGTAATCAGATTACAATAATCAGTCAATACACTGATCAGTAAATGAACCCATGAATAAATTATTAATTAATTAATCTAACCAATCAGCTGAATGTAGCCTCAGAGCTAAAAATAAGTGGGTCTAAACTGGTTTTGGTCCTTGTTCTGGTTTTGGTCCTGGCCCTAGTTCTGGTCTTGGGTCTGGTCTTTGTCCTGGTCCTGGTTCTGGTCCTGGGTCTGGGTCTGGTCCTTGTCCTGGTTCTGGTGTGTGTTGATCTGTTCAGACCTCGTAAAGGTGCTAACCTTTCTGCTCCTCCTCAGGCCTGTAGCAGCTCCTCTTTCCTTCTTCTCCCTCCGCCCAGCTCGGTTTAGGATGGAGGACTCGGAGACGGAGCTGGCGGTGTCGGAGTCCGACCTCTGGGTGCAGACTTCATCACAGTGGAGTTGGACACGCAGCCCATCGAGTACGTGGTGAAGTGGGCCGAGGTCGGCTCCAAGTTCACCATCTCGTGCGTGAAGAAGGACTCGGACGACCCGTCGGAGCTGACGGCAGACCAGCTGAAGATCGAGACAGACGAGGCCTTCTTCGCGCCGTACGAGGAGGTGTACCCGTGCGAGGTGACGGAGCAGAGTGTGGAGATAAAGACGGACTCTGACGAAGACGAGGACGACACCGAGGAGGAGCATGAGGTTCTGGTGGAGGCGGGAAGCAGCCAGCTGGACGGAGAGCTGGACTCGGACCAGGCAGACTTCGAGCCAGACGAGCGCCAGTACCGCGCTCTTACTGCGGGAAGTGCTACAGCCACGCCTCCAGCCTCTACCGCCACCAGCAAGACACACACCGGGAAGACAGGCGGGGCGGCGCCCCCCAACAAACGGACCCTGGAGCCAAGCCATCAGGAGGCCCGCTACACCTGCCCCCACTGTGGCATGAGCTTCAAAGGCAGCAGGTCGGTACCGGTCAGACAAGATCATCAAGACCAGGTCACCTGTTAGTCCAGATCAACAAGACCAGGTCACCTGTTAGTCCAGATCAAGACCAGGTCACCTGTTAGTCCAGATCAAGACCGGGTCACCTGTTAGTCCAGATCAACAAGACCAGGTCACCTGTTAGTCCAGATCAAGACCAGGTCACCTGTTAGTCCAGATCAAGACCAGGTCACCTGTTAGTCCAGATCATCAAGACCAGGTCACCTGTTAGTCCAGATCAACAAGACCAGGTCACCTGTTAGTCCAGATCAACAAGACCAGGTCATCTGTTAGTCCAGATCAAGACCAGGTCACCTGTTAGTCCAGATCAACAAGACCAGGTCACCTGTTAGTCCAGATCAACAAGACCAGGTCACCTGTTAGTCCAGATCAAGACCAGGTCACCTGTTAGTCCAGATCAAGACCAGGTCACCTGTTAGTCCAGATCAAGACCAGGTCACCTGTTAGTCCAGATCAACAAGACCAGGTCATCTGTTAGTCCAGATCAAGACCAGGTCACCTGTTAGTCCAGATCAACAAGACCAGGTCACCTGTTAGTCCAGATCAACAAGACTAGGTCACCTGTTAGTCTAGATCAAGACCAGGTCACCTGTTAGTCCAGATCAACAAGACCTGTTAGTCCAGATCAAGACCAGGTCACCTGTTAGTCCAGATCAAGACCAGGTCACCTGTTAGTCCAGATCAAGACCAGGTCACCTGTTAGTCCAGATCAAGACCAGGTCACCTGTTAGTCCAGATCAACAAGACCAGGTCACCTGTTAGTCCAGATCAACAAGACTAGGTCACCTGTTAGTCTAGATCAAGACCAGGTCACCTGTTAGTCCAGATCAACAAGACCTGTTAGTCCAGATCAAGACCAGGTCACCTGTTAGTCCAGATCAAGACCAGGTCACCTGTTAGTCCAGATCAACAAGACCTGTTAGTCCAGATCAAGACCAGGTCACCTGTTAGTCCAGATCAAGACCAGGTCACCTGTTAGTCCAGATCAAGACCAGGTCACCTGTTAGTCCAGATCAACAAGACCAGGTCACCTGTTAGTCCAGATCAAGACCAGGTCACCTGTTAGTCCAGATCAACAATACCTGTTAGTCCAGATCAAGACTAGGTCACCTGTTAGTCCAGATCAACAAGACCTGTTAGTTCAGATCAAGACCAGGTCACCTGTTAGTCCAGATCATCAAGACCAGGTCACCTGTTAGTCCAGATCAAGACCAGGTCACCTGTTAGTCCAGATCAAGACCAGGTCACCTGTTAGTCCAGATCAACAAGACCTGTTAGTCCAGATCAAGACCAGGTCACCTGTTAGTCCAGATCAAGACCAGGTCACCTGTTAGTCCAGATCAAGACCAGGTCACCTGTTAGTCCAGATCAACAAGACCAGGTCACCTGTTAGTCCAGATCAACAAGACCAGGTCACCTGTTAGTCCAGATCAAGACCAGGTCACCTGTTAGTCTAGATCAACAATACCTGTTAGTCCAGATCAAGACCAGGTCACCTGTTAGTCCAATCAACAAGACCTGTTAGTTCAGATCAAGACCAGGTCACCTGTTAGTCCAGATCATCAAGACAAGGTCACCTGTTAGTCCAGATCAAGACCAGGTCACCTGTTAGTCCAGATCAACAAGACCTGTTAGTTCAGATCAGACCAGGTCACCTGTTAGTCCAGATCATCAAGACAGGTCACCTGTTAGTCCAGATCAAGACCAGGTCACCTGTTAGTCCAGATCAACACCTGTTAGTCCAGATCAAGACCAGGTCACCTGTTAGTCCAGATCAAGACCAGGTCACCTGTTAGTCCAGATCAAGACCAGGTCACCTGTTAGTCCAGATCAACAAGACCAGGTCACCTGTTAGTCCAGATCAACAAGACCAGGTCACCTGTTAGTCCAGATCAAGACCAGGTCACCTGTTAGTCCAGATCAAGACCAGGTCACCTGTTAGTCCAGATCAACAAGACCAGGTCACCCGTTAGTCCAGATCAAGACCAGGTCACCTGTTAGTCCAGATCAACAATACCTGTTAGTCCAGATCAAGACCAGGTCACCTGTTAGTCCAGATCAACAAGACCTGTTAGTTCAGATCAAGACCAGGTCACCTGTTAGTCCAGATCATCAAGACCAGGTCACCTGTTAGTCCAGATCAAGACCAGGTCACCTGTTAGTCCAGATCAACAAGACCAGGTCATCTGTTAGTCCAGATCAACAAGACCAGGTCACCTGTTAGTCCAGATCAAGACCAGGTCACCTGTTAGTCCAGATCAAGACCCGGTCACCTGTTAGTCTAGATCAACAAGACCCGGTCACCTGTTAGTCCAGATCAAGACCCGGTCACCTGTTAGTCCAGATCAACAAGACCCGGTCACCTGTTAGTCCAGATCAAGACCCGGTCACCTGTTAGTCCAGATCAACAAGACCCGGTCACCTGTTAGTCCAGATCAAGACCAGGTCACCTGTTAGTCCAGATCAAGACCAGGTCACCTGTTAGTCCAGATCAACAAGACCAGGTCACCTGTTAGTCCAGATCAACAAGACCAGGTCACCTGTTAGTCCAGATCATCAAGACCAGGTCACCTGTTAGTCCAGATCAACAAGACCAGGTCACCTGTTAGTCCAGATCAACAAGACCAGGTCACCTGTTAGTCCAGATCAAGACCAGGTCACCTGTTAGTCCAGATCAAGACCAGGTCACCTGTTAGTCCAGATCAACAAGACCAGGTCACCTGTTAGTCCAGATCAAGACCAGGTCACCTGTTAGTCCAGATCAAGACCAGGTCACCTGTTAGTCCAGATCAACAAGACCAGGTCACCTGTTAGTCCAGATCAACAATACCTGTTAGTCCAGATCAAGACCAGGTCACCTGTTAGTCCAGATCAAGACCAGGTCACCTGTTAGTCCAGATCAACAAGACCAGGTCACCTGTTAGTCCAGATCAAGACCAGGTCACCTGTTAGTCCAGATCAAGACCAGGTCACCTGTTAGTCCAGATCAAGACCAGGTCACCTGTTAGTCCAGATCAACAAGACCAGGTCACCTGTTAGTCCAGATCAAGACCAGGTCACCTGTTAGTCCAGATCATCAAGACCAGGTCACCTGTTAGTCCAGATCAAGACCAGGTCACCTGTTAGTCCAGATCAAGACCAGGTCACCTGTTAGTCCAGATCAACAAGACCAGGTCACCTGTTAGTCCAGATCAAGACCAGGTCACCTGTTAGTCCAGATCAAGACCAGGTCACCTGTTAGTCCAGATCATCAAGACCAGGTCACCTGTTAGTCCAGATCAAGACCAGGTCACCTGTTAGTCCAGATCAAGACCAGGTCACCTGTTAGTCCAGATCAACAAGACCAGGTCACCTGTTAGTCCAGATCAACAAGACTAGGTCACCTGTTAGTCTAGATCAAGACCAGGTCACCTGTTAGTCCAGATCAACAAGACCTGTTAGTCCAGATCAAGACCAGGTCACCTGTTAGTCCAGATCAAGACCAGGTCACCTGTTAGTCCAGATCAAGACCAGGTCACCTGTTAGTCCAGATCAAGACCAGGTCACCTGTTAGTCCAGATCAACAATACCTGTTAGTCCAGATCAAGACCAGGTCACCTGTTAGTCCAGATCAAGACCAGGTCACCTGTTAGTCCAGATCAAGACCAGGTCACCTGTTAGTCCAGATCAACAAGACCAGGTCACCTGTTAGTCCAAACATTATCTGAATGTTTCTTTTGATGAACGGCTTCTTCCTGGTTTGAACTTCCTGTTTCCTGTGTTGACAGGATGTTAGGGAGTCACCTGCGGCTGCACGGGAAGCGGCGGATTCACCCCTGCAACATCTGTGGGAAGGAGTTCAACCACAGCTCCAGCCTGTCGCGCCATCGCCTCATCCACAAGAAAGGCAAAGGCCTCCCCAAGGACACCGCCCTCGGCCCCAACATGCCCGCCCTTCGCCACTCGCTGAAGGCCGGTGGCAAGAACAAGAAGACCAAGAGGCAGCAGCAGCAGCATGTGGCGGCCGTCATCATTCAGGGTCAGGGTGGCAGTGGCGATAAGTTCTACGCCTGCCCGCAGTGCGACATGAGCTTCAGGACGTCCACACAGCTGTCCAAACATCAGGTGACCCACGTCAAGGAGCTGCTGGACAACTACACGCCTGGCAAGGAGAACCTGGGCGAGTCCTCGTCCGACCTGAAGATCCGCCTTAAGCTCTGCTCCCGTGACAAGCCCAACTTCTACACCCTGTGTAAGAAGAACCGCCGCCGCCGGGGGGGGCGGGCCCCAAAACGGGGCACTGCCATCCCTCAGGAGGGGGAGGAGGAGCAGGGCAGTGGAGGAGGTGGCGGCGGCGGCACTGGTCGCCACGGCTGCAGCCAGTGCGGGAAGCGGTTCAGTCATGCCTCCAGCCTGGCACGGCACCAGCAGACCCACAGGTGGTGGACGGCGGCGAGCGGGAAAGCTGCAGCAGCACCAGACACCTCCACGTCAAGACCGGACTCCCCTCCGCAGTCACCAAGACCTCCAAGACATACACCTGCTCGGCCTGCAACAAGACCTTCATGCACTCGTCCAGCTTCTCCCGCCATAAGAAGGCACACCTGGAGGAGGAGCAACGGGCCCAGGCTGCCACCACGCCAAGCGCCGAAAGAGAGTCGTCTTAGACGAGACCGCGCCACTGGAGTCCGACTCTGAGTAAAGTCGCCCTGCTCTGGACTGAGTTTGGACTGGTTCTGGGTTGGTTCTGAATCAGTGCTGACTGGTTCTGGACCGATTTGGGACCAGTTCTGGAAAAGTTCTAATTTGTAAAAGTCCTGGACCAGTTGGAAACTGGTTCTGGCCTCGTGTTCATCCAGGTTCGGGGACAGGAACTGTTTTTTTTTTTTTTGTTTTTTTTGGCGTAGATAGCAGCAGGACATCCATATATGGTCGTACGGCGGGGGTATCTCCTTTTATGGTTGTATCCATATATGGTCATAACTGACCGTTAGCTAATTGCTCTTAAGGATGGGATTAGATTAAAGTGTTACCCCAGGCCCCGCCCACTGCCCCACCCTCCTCCACCTGTCTATGAGGTTGCACTCTACACTCCATTTCCCATCAGTCACTGCTCTGTCACAGGCCACACCCACTTGTTACATATTTCCCATCAGCCCCCGGGATGCTTGCGGACCATTGTGGGAGTTTAACCTAAGCCCCGCCCCCTCTTTAATTTATTTAATTTATTTCCTGTCAAATCATTTTTCACGTCAGTCGTTTGAAATCCAAAATAAATATTTAATTATCGATCGTTAACGAGCCGATCGATCAGCGTGTCGTTAATAAACCTCCAATCAGCTCCCGACGTTTGTTTGTTTGTTACTTCCTGGTTCGATCAGAGTTATTTGATTGGCTGCCATTTTGATCGGTTCTCTGCGTTCTGATTGGTCGAGCTGGCATTCCTTCATATTACCGTTTGCATGAAGGTTGTCGACCATGTTTGTAGTTCTTCAGCTGTGCAATGGTCAGCGGAGAGACGAATAATAATGCGATCAGATCGACGATTCAAGATATGAATATTAATTATATGTAAATGTGACTACTCCACCTGCCCTCGTTACTGTAGCAACACCAACAGGAAGAGGCTTGGACATGTTGGACCTGTTTTTTTCAAAGTAAAAGCCTTCAAATCAGCTCATTAAAGATTCACAAACAAGTTGCTCTGATTGGTCGACTGGAGTTTATTAAAGACTCTTAGTGGACCAATCATGGACGAGCTTCACATTCTCCTTCCTGACAGACGGAGCAGCCAAAACAAACCCATCCCCTCCCCTCTGACCGCCCCGCCCCGCCTCACTTCCTGCTTGTCGAGCCATCAGACGGCGACCAACACTTTGACTTTGTGAATAACATTTTACCGTGTGACTTAATTTAACGTGACCTATTTATAAATGTGTCGCACTACCAACCAATCCCGTGAGATAAGAAAAGAAGCTCCGCCTGCTCCTCCTCCTCCCCTCCTCCTCCTCTTTCTCCTCCCCCTCTTTCTCCTCCCCTCCTCCTCCCCCTCTTTCTCCTCCCCTCCCTCCTCCCCTCCCCCTCCTCCCCCTCCCCCTCCACCTCCTCCCCCTCTTCTCCTCCCCCTCCACCTCCTCCCCTCTTTCTCCTCCCCTCCACCTCCTCCCCCTCCTTCCCTCCCCTCCCCTCCCCCTCCCCCTCCACCTCCTCCCCCCCCCCCTCCTCCCCCCCCCCTCCCCCCTCCCCTCCCCCCCCCTCCCCTCCCCCCCTCCCCTCTCTCCTCCCCCTCTTCCCCTCCCCCTCCCTCCTCCCCCTCCTCCCCCTCTTTTCCTCCCCCTCTTTCTCGCTCCCCCGCCCCTCCTCCCCCTCCTCCTCCTCCTCCTCCTCCTCCTCCTCCTCCTCCTCTTCCTGGTTTGTGTTCAGTTCTCCTTCTTGTTGTGTTGGTTTGTTTCGTGTTTGCTGATAGATAAACCCAGTTGACATGTTTTGTCTTGAGTTTTAATAAACCTTTAAAGAGACTTCCTGTTTCCCTTTTTACTGAAGAGACACGAGACGACAAAGACAACAAGACGACACAAAGACAACAAGAGAAGACACAAAGACAACAGACGACACAAAGACAACAAGAGACGACAAAGCAACAAGAGACGACACAAGACAACAAGAGACGACAAGACAACAAGAGCACACAAAGACAACAAGACGCAAAGACAACAAGAGACGACACAAAGACAACAATAGACGGCAAAGACAACAAGAGACGACACAAAGACAACAAGAGCTACAAAGACAACAAGAGACGACAAAGACAACAAGAGACACACAAAGACAACAAGAGACGACACAAAGACAACAGAGACGCACAAAGACAACAAGAGACGACACAAACACAAGAGACGGCACAAAGACAACAAGAGACGACACAAAGACAACAAGAGACGACAAAGACAACAGAGACGGCACAAAGACAACAGAGACGACACAAAACAACAATAGACGGCACAAAGACAACAAGAGACGACACAAAGACAACAGAGACGACACAAAGACACAAGAGACGACAAAGACAACAGAGACGACACAAAACACAAGAGACGACAAAGACAACAAGAGCGGCACAAAGACAACAAGAGACGACAAAGACAACAAGAGACGCACAAGACAACAAGACGACACAAAGACAACAAGAGACACACAAAGACACAAGGACGACACAAAGACAACAAGAGACGGCACAAATACAACAAAGACGACACAAAGACAACAAGAGACGACACAAAGACAAGAGACGACACAAAGACACCAAGGACGACACAAAAACAAGAGGACGACACAAAGACAACAAGAGACGACACAAAGACAACAAGAGACGGCACAAAGACAACAAGAGACGACACAAAGACAACAAGAGACGACACAAAGACAACAAGAGACGGCACAAAGACAACAAGAGACGACACAAAGACTTCCAGGGTAAGTGACTGAGCTGAGCTCAATGAATCCAGACTTCATTGGTTGCACAAAGACCAGGCCAGGATGAGCAGACGCGGATTCATCAAGCCAGGTGAAACCAATCCTGGATAAGTGACGCTCGCTGCTCCCTCAGATAGACCCCACCACCGACCACAGATTCACGGATTCACCGTGGCAAGCTGAGCGTCTGGCTCACTTTTCCCTGTCGGAGGCAGAAATTCTCATGGAGGGATACGAGGAGGTGAAAGACATCATTAAAAAGGAAGGCAACACGCCACAGCGATAAAGCAAAGAGAGAAAGTATTGCTGACCGCCTGAACGCGCAAGTAGAGCACAGTTACACACACTCTCGCTCGCTGAAACATCACAATTACAATTAATTCATGTCTATGCATGCTGTACTCTGATTATGAAGCAGTTTGAATCTTTTAATTGAAATGGACTGCAGATATGAGTGACTGAGTAATGGAACTCCATCAGACAAACAGATAAGCTCATCATAATTAACTTATAGCACCTTTCAAAGGACCCAAGGTCGCTTGCTCACTGACTTTATTGAATTTCCTTTTGGGATAAATAAACAATGTGACAGTGACAATGGCGTGCCCATTCTTGCAAGATGTGGTGGATGACGAGGCACTTGTGCTCAGGAGGGTCTTCAGGGCCCGGTTGGACCCACTGGCCTTCCCTGATGACCATCTATATGAAAGCTACAGGTTTTCTGCAGATGGCATCAGGTATCTGTGCAGACTGCTGGGTCCCGCCTCCTTCACACTCACGATCTTCGTTTTATTACGTTACATTATTTTCTTTTTTAAAACTTGTTTTGTTTTTGTTGCAGCTGCTCGTTGTGACCACCAGATGACAGCAAACATCAAAACATGTTTCTGATGCGTTGAAGTCGTCATGTGACATCAGGACAGGTATTCTGACAGGTAGTACTTCCTGATTGTGGCACCTCCTCCATGACAAAGCGCACTCCTCATTTAAAGGAGACCAGATACTTCTGTTACTACTCTTTATGTAGTACTTTGTATACTCTGTGTTTTACCTATACCATATCGTATTTATGTGAGTAACTTATAATCATGCTGCTGCCTGTATTCAAACTTTGCTGATGAAATATCGTTGACCATGTTGACATGATTTTGCTGAAATGATTGTGATGATGCAATGATGTCAGGGGGGTGTTAACTCTGTAGACATCACCTGAGCACAGGTGAACAGGAGATCAGGCATGTTTGGCTAGGGAGCAGAAGAGCAAACTATTTTTCAAATAACAAGGATGAGTTGTTGAGATGTTTAGGGTGAGTTTTATTTATTTTGCTGTTGCTGTTATGCAATAAAAGGAAGTATTGATGTGACACTACGAGAGAATGCGCGTTGATGTACTGACCGCTCCTACACTGTGTACTTCCTAGTGTCTCAGTTTAAGTACAGATATTACCGGAAATGATGATCACAACAATTATCTTCTTCTTGTAACCATAGAGAGCTTTAGATCCATCATCTAAAATCTAAATCATACATGTAAGATGTATGATCTTACATGTATGATCATACATCTTACATGTATGATCATACATCTTACATGTATATGAAGTATTCAGCTCAACCACTTCAGCTCCAGCACGCTGCCAGTGGTTCCTCCTCTTCCTATGTCCAGCTCTGATCCACAGTGGAAGTTACCCTAGAAGAACCAGACCAGCAGGGGGCTATATACACGTTTGAGTTGATGTGATGTGACAGAAGTTAAACTCCATATGAAGTTGTGACAGTCAGCTGAACCCACCAGAACTCGGCTTTAGCCTGACAAAACTGACCAAGAGTTTCCCCTAAGTGCTTCAACAAAAACTCAACCATTGTCTTCACATGGTTTATTGTGGGTTACTGCTGATTTGCAGGGCAATTCTAAAAGAGACTTAAGAGACTTTCAGGGTTAAAAAAGTTTCTCATTTAAATGAACAGTAGTAACTTTATAAGTATCACTGATGTCTAGTGGTTAGAAATTAGCACTGCACCCTAAACTCAAACACTGGACAGTTGTCTCCTCTTCCTCCACAGACTGAAGCTCACACAGGCTCAAGATTGAAGACAATGAACCTTCAACATGGTTTCTACGTCTGAGTCTGACTTCATTCTGACTTCAGTCTGAGTCTGACTTCATCTGAGTCTGACTTCATTCTGACTTCAGCCTGAGTCTGACTTCAGTCTGACTTCAGCCTGAGTCTGACTTCATTCTGACTTCAGCCTGAGTCTGACTTCAGTCTGAGTCTGACTTCATTCTGACTTCAGCCTGAGTCTGACTTCAGCCTGAGTCTGACTTCATTCTGACTTCAGCCTGAGTCTGACTTCAGCCTGAGTCTGACTTCATTCTGACTTCAGCCTGAGTCTGACTTCAGCCTGAGTCTGACTTCAGTCTGACTTCAGCCTGAGTCTGACTTCATTCTGACTTCAGTCTGAGTCTGACTTCAGTCTGAGTCTGACTTCATTCTGACTTCAGCCTGAGTCTGACTTCAGTCTGAGTCTGACTTCATTCTGACTTCAGCCTGAGTCTGACTTCAGCCTGACTTCAGTCTGAGTCTGACTTTAGTCTGAGTCTGACTTCAGTCTGACTTCAGTCTGAGTCTGACTTCAGTCTGAGTCTGACTTCATTCTGACTTCAGCCTGAGTCTGACTTCAGCCTGACTTCAGTCTGAGTCTGACTTCATTCTGACTTCATCTGAGTCTGACTTCATTCTGACTTCAGTCTGACTTCATTCTGACTTCAGTCTGACTTCAGTCTGAGTCTGACTTCAGTCTGAGTCTGACTTCAGTCTGACTTCAGTCTGAGTCTGACTTCATTCTGACTTCAGTCTGAGTCTGACTTCATTCTGACTTCAGTCTGAGTCTGACTTCATTCTGACTTCAGTCTGACTTCAGCCTGAGTCTGACTTCATTCTGAGTCTGGCTTCAGTCTGAGTCTGACTTCATTCTGACTTCAGTCTGAGTCTGACTTCAGTCTGACTTCAGTCTGAGTCTGACTTCATTCTAACTTCAGTCTGAGTCTGACTTCATTCTGAGTCTGACTTTAGTCTGAGTCTGACTTCATTCTGAGTCTGACTTCAGCCTGAGTCTGACTTCATTCTGAGTCTGACTTCATTCTGAGTCTGACTTTAGTCTAAGTCTGACTTCATTCTGACTTCAGTCTGACTTCATTCTGAGTCTGACTTTAGTCTGAGTCTGACTTCATTCTGACTTCAGTCTGACTTCATTCTGACTTCAGTCTGACTTCAGTCTGAGTCTGGCTTCATTCTGACTTCAGTCTGAGTCTGACTTCATTCTGAGTCTGACTTCATTCTGAGTCTGGCTTCAGTCTGAGTCTGACTTCATTCTGAGTCTGACTTCATTCTGAGTCTGACTTTAGTCTGAGTGTGACTTCATTCTGAGTCTGACTTCATTCTGAGTCTGACTTTAGTCTGAGTCTGACTTCATTCTGACTTCAGTCTGACTTCATTCTGACTTCAGTCTGACTTCAGTCTGAGTCTGGCTTCATTCTGACTTCAGTCTGAGTCTGACTTCATTCTGAGTCTGACTTCAGTCTGAGTCTGGCTTCAGTCTGAGTCTGACTTTAGTCTGAGTCTGACTTCATTCTGACTCAGTCTGACTTCATTCATTCTGACTTCAGTCTGACTTCAGTCTGAGTCTGGCTTCATCTGACTTCAGTCTGAGTCTGACTTCATTCTGAGTCTGACTTCATTCTGAGTCTGGCTTCAGTCTGAGTCTGACTTCATTCTGACTTCAGTCTGACTTCATTCTGATCTGACTTCATTCTGAGTCTGGCTTCAGTCTGAGTCTGACTTCATTCTGACTTCAGTCTGAGTCTGACTTCAGTCTGACTTCAGTCTGAGTCTGACTTCATTCTAACTTCAGTCTGAGTCTGACTTCAGTCGGACTTCAGTCTGAGTCTGACTTCAGTCTGACTTCATTCTGAGTCTGACTTCATTCTGAGTCTGGCTTCAGTCTGAGTCTGACTTCATTCTGACTTCAGTCTGAGTCTGACTTCAGTCTGACTTCAGTCTGACTTCAGTCTGAGTCTGACTTCATTCTGACTTCAGTCTGAGTCTGACTTCAGTCTGACTTCAGTCTGAGTCTGACTTCATTCTAACTTCAGTCTGAGTCTGACTTCATTCTGACTTCAGTCTGAGTCTGACTTCAGTCTGAGTCTGACTTCAGTCTGAGTCTGACTTCAGTCTGAGTCTGACTTCAGTCTGAGTCTGACTTCATTCTGACTTCAGTCTGAGTCTGACTTCAGTCTGAGTCTGACTTCAGTCTGAGTCTGACTTCATTCTGACTTCAGTCTGAGTCTGACTTCATTCTGACTTCAGTCTGAGTCTGACTTCATTTTGACTTCAGTCTGAGTCTGACTTCATCTGACTTCAGTCTGAGTCTGACTTCATTCTAACTTCAGTCTGAGTCTGACTTCATTCTGACTTCAGTCTGAGTCTGACTTCATTCTGACTTCAGTCTGAGTCTGACTTCAGTCTGAGTCTGACTTCATCTGAGTCTGACTTCATTCTGACTTCAGTCTGAGTCTGACTTCATTCTGACTTCAGTCTGAGTCTGACTTCATTCTGACTTCAGTCTGAGTCTGACTTCAGTCTGAGTCTGACTTCATTCTGACTTCAGTCTGAGTCTGACTTCATTCTGACTTCAGTCTGAGTCTGACTTCAGTCTGAGTCTGACTTCATTCTGAGTCTGACTTCAGTTCTGAGTCTGACTTCATTCTGACTTCAGTCTGACTTCAGTCTGAGTCTGACTTCATTCTGATTTCAGTCTGAGTCTGACTTCATTCTGACTTCAGTCTGAGTCTGACTTCATTCTGACTTCAGTCTGACTTCAGTCTGAGTCTGACTTTAGTCTGAGTCTGACTTCATTCTGACTTCATTCTGAGTCTGACTTTAGTCTGAGTCTGATTTTATTCTGACTTCATTCTGACTTCAGTCTGAGTCTGACTTCATTCTGACTTCAGTCTGAGTCTGACTTCAGTCTGAGTCTGACTTCATTCTGAGTCTGACTTCAGTCTGAGTCTGACTTCATTCTGACTTCAGTCTGACTTCAGTCTGAGTCTGACTTCATTCTGAGTCTGATTTCATTCTGACTTCAGTCTGAGTCTGACTTCATCTGACTTCATTCTGACTTCAGTCTGACTTCAGTCTGACTTCATTCTGAGTCTGACTTCATTCTGAGTCTGACTTTAGTCTGAGTCTGACTTCATTCTGAGTCTGATTTCATTCTGACTTCAAATCCACAGTAATTTACTGTTTTTGTGCCAAGTAGATTATTGTATACTATTTGGTCAAAACTACAGTATTCAGAGTTACTGTGGGAATATTCATATTATGTACTGTGGGAAATTACAGTAAAACGTCATGTACTGTATAAAATACACTAAGATATCATACTTTAAAATATTAAAGTAAGATATCTTGTACTGTAACATAACAGTGAAATTACATACATACAATAACAGTGAGATGGTGTTTTTTTACCTGGGTTCCAGTCGCCTTTTGGTTGATCTCTTTCTTTGTGTCGTTTGGTTTTTGGAATCCGTGTTTCTTTGTGTTTCTTTGTTTTTGGTTATTAACGTAGCCCTCATGCTCCCACGTAACAGTTTGTTCCCGTCATTAGCTCCTGCAGTTTTGCGGTACTGTTGGCCCTGTTCCTCGTGGTGTTTCTTGGTTGTTCTGGTCCATCTCTCTCTGGTGAGGTTGTTTTCAGATCAGACAGAGGTTTCACGTCATCATAGATTTTTTTTTTATTGCATTTCAAAAGGATTCATTTCTTTTTACAACTGACATGCAAGTCACAAAGTAACACCTGGACAGGTGCAACAGCCGTCAGCTCAAACACACGGTCATTCATAAAAAGTTCATATAAACAGGGAAAGTCCCTTCTTTTGTATAAAGCATTCAAAAATTCAGAACATTTCTAAAACGTCTACAAAGCTGCTACAAACTTTTTCTTCTTCATACTTTTCATATTTACAGATTTCAGTGAGGCACGACTTTCTTCAAAATCACAAAACATCCTAAATATCTCAGACTTCTGAAACTCATCGAAACATTTATTCTCTTTAAATCTTTGTCTGTAAGGTTGCAAAGGTCAGCTGTGCTGGTGGACCTGAAGGTCCTGAGAAACCTTCAGAACCAGTTCAGCCTCCACTCTGACTCTGAAGGAAGTCAAAATCCAATTCAAAGTGTTAGCTAACTCACATGAACTGCTAAGAACTTTTAAAACGTTTAGCAAATGTTCAGAGTCAGATGTTTGAACTCGGTTTCTTCTCTGGGTGTCTCAGTACTGAGCAGGTCCAGGATGGGATTAGCCTAGCTTAGCACAAGGACTGGAGGCAGGGGGAAGTGTTAGCCTAGCTGCATCACCTTTCAGTTCCATGTTGTTCATCGCAGAGGTGGAGAAACGTGGTTTTATCTGCAGTTAGCCCTGGAGCTAGCCTGTGGACAGAGGCTAACAGTTTGTACCTGCTTCCAGTCTTTGTGCTAAGCTAGGCTAAACATGTCCTGACATACATGTATGAAACATCAGAGAACAAAGTTCAGAGCTAAACAAACAAATAGTTTAAAGTGTTTCCAAGGTCTGTTACTCGTTATCACAGGAAATCGTGAAGTCCTTCAAATAACGAAGCAGGAAGTTGTCATTTTAAATGTCGGTGAGTTTCTAACAAACATTAAAACTAGTTTTTAATTTTTAGTTTGTAAATAATAAAACAACCAAACAGAAACAAGTGAAGGCACAAGCATTACAGCTGAGACCTGAGTTAGAAAAATATATACATATATTTCAGTTACGTGAAAAAAATATTTTTTAAAAAAATTTTCAAAGTAAAAATTTTTAATCAAAAATAACAATTATTTTATAATATTAGGATCCCAAATACACGCTGTATTTTTAGTGCTTCAAGTCGTTTGGAAATTATGTTATTAATCAACTTTATGATAAATTATAATTCATCTCAGTTCTAAAAAACATCTTTAAAATATTTAAACTACAGAAGTCACACAGTTAGCATCAATCTGAACATCAGAACACGTGTTTGTTGAGGAATGTTGGAAGCATTGTGGGTAACGTGTTACAAAGTGAACAAAGTAACGCGTTAGTTTAGTGCATAAGTAATCAGTAACTTTGTTTTTTGCGTCCTGCTTTTTGTCAGACAGTTTTTTTTGTCAGAACCACATGTTGGTAAAATGCAGTCTGCAAAAAATTCCACTTCCAGTTTAAAAAACATCCAAGCTGACTGTCTGTCCTGTTGTTGTTAGTTCGGTTGGATGACTGACGTTATTTATTGTCAGGACGTCTCAGCTTTTATTATTATTAATATTATTATAGGACTTTTATTCATAGGTGACGCTGTGATGTCACAGATTACTTTTAATTGATGGTAATGTTGTAACCTAATTAACTACTTTCAAAGTTACTATCCCCAACACTGGTTGGAAGTATGTTGTAGATATGTAGGAAGTATGTTGTAGATATGTAGGAAGTATGTTGTAGATATGTTGGAAGTATGTTGTAGATATGTTGGAAGTATGTTGTAAGTGTGTTGTAGGTATGTCGGAAGTATGTCGGAAGTATGTCGGAAGTATGTCGGAAATATGTTGTAGATATGTCGGAAGTATGTCGGAAGTATGTCGGAAGTATGTCGGAAGTATGTCGGAAGTATGTTGTAGATATGTCGGAAGTATGTCGGAAGTATGTCGGAAGTGTGTTGTAGGTATGTTGGAAGTATGTTGGAAGTATGTTGGAAGTATGTCGGAAATATGTTGTAGATATGTCGGAAGTATGTTGGAAGTATGTTGTAGATATGTTGGAAGTATGTTGTAGATATGTTGGAAGTATGTTGTAGATATGTTGGAAGTATGTTGGAAGTATGTTGTAGATATGTTGGAAGTATGTTGTAGATATGTTGGAAGTATGTTGGAATGTTGTTGTAGATATGTTGGAAGTATGTTGGAGGTATGTTGGAAGTGTGTTGTAGGTATGTTGGAAGTATGTCGGAAGTATGTTGGAAGTATGTCGGAAGTATGTTGGAGGTATGTCGGAAGTTTGTTGTAGGTATGTCGGAAGTTTGTTGTAGGTATGTCGGAAGTTTGTTGTAGGTATGTCGGAAGTATGTCGGAAGTATGTCGGAAGTATGTCGGAAGTATGTCGGAAGTATGTCGGAAGTATGTCGGAAGTATGTCGGAAGTTTGTTGTAGGTATGTCGGAAGTTTGTTGTAGGTATGTCGGAAGTTTGTTGTAGGTATGTCGGAAATATGTTGTAGATATGTCGGAAGTATGTTGTAGGTATGTCGGAAGTATGTTGTAGGTATGTCGGAAGTATGTTGTAGGTATGTCGGAAGTATGTTGTAGGTATGTCGGAAGTATGTTGGAAGTATGTCGGAAATATGTTGTAGATATGTCGGAAGTATGTTGTAGATATGTCGGAAGTATGTTGTAGATATGTCGGAAGTATGTTGTAGATATGTCGGAAGTATGTTGTAGATATATGGGAAGTATGTTGTAGGTATGTCGGAAGTATGTGGTAGGTATGTCGGAAGTATGTTGTAGGTATGTCGGAGGTATGTCGGAAGTATGTCGGAGGTATGTCGTAGGTATGTCGTAGGTATGTCGGAAGTATGTCGTAGGTATGTCGTAGGTATGTCGTAGGTATGTCGGAAGTATGTCGTAGGTATGTCGTAGGTATGTTAGCTTCAGTTCAGTTCTCCCTAACAGATTCACAGGTGTTACGTATTTCAGTGCAAGAAGCTGCAGTCAGGTGACATCAGGTTGAGAAGCTGCAGTCAGGTGACATCAGGTTGAGAAGCTGCAGTCAGGTGACATCAGGTTGAGAAGCTGCAGTCAGGTGACATCAGGTTGAGAAGCTGCAGTCAGGTGACATCAGGTTGAGAAGCTGCAGTCAGGTGACATCAGGTTGAGAAGCTGCAGTCAGGTGACATCAGGTTGAGAAGCTGCAGTCAGGTGACATCAGGTTGAGAAGCTGCAGTCAGGTGACATCAGGTTGAGAAGCTGCAGTCAGGTGACATGATGTTCTCTCTGACAGGAAGCTGAGTCGACAGTAGTACAAACATCTTCAGCCAATCAGAGAACAGTGGAGGCAGTGAACACAGTTGTACCTGAACACCTCATCCACGGCTGACAGTGAAATTAGTACCTGTTGTTAGAGGAACAGCGCCCCCTGCGGACAAACCTCACATGGTTTTTATGTTTCTGCCTTGAACTGATGACTTATCGATCAGCTGATTTCCTTTCTGTCTGTTGTGGAGGAGCAGTTGTTTTTCCATCTTCTAGGAGGCGTGTCTGAGGAGCAGCGTGGGGGCGGGGCTCCACTGACCATGTGGGTGGTGATGAGGCGTGGGGGAGCAGTCGCAGGAGCAGGGAGGGGCGGGCTTACCCAACACCGCACCAGAGTCCAGAGGGTACTCCAAGATGGAGGCTGGCGCCAGAGTGTATGGGTAGTCGTATGGCGCCGCATAGATTAAACCGGACTCAGGCCCCGCCCCCGGCATCAGAGCCGCTGGGTGAGGCGTCCCATTGGGTAGCACCGTCTGAATCTGACGAATCAGAGGCATGAGGGCGGGGCCTGTGGAAGCAGATGTACGCAGGGCAGTTGGTGGAGCCACGACAGGGGCGGGGCCTGAGAGGAAACGAGGCACCTGAGAGGAGGCTGCAAGAGAAAAGGCGAGGGAGGCTGAGGAGGAGGAGGGAGAGGTGGGAGAGGAGGAGGAGGAGGGAGAGGTGGGAGAGGAGGAGGAGGAGGGAGAGGTGGGAGAGGAGGAGGAGGAGGAGGGAGAGGAGGAGGAGGGAGAGGAGGTTAGTCAGATAGTCTGCGTTTGCTACACTCTGATTGGTCGGTCTCTTACAGGGTTTGATGTTGGCGTCTCTGTACGTCCCGTTCAGGATCGCTAACTCCATCAGCTGCATCTTCTTCAGACTGTCCTCGCCCTCTGCCTGAAACACGCCGACAACCGACCAATGACAAGCTGCACAATGTAAACACTGTTAACACCTGGAACAGGTGGGCGGTCAGGTGACTCACAGCAGGAACCAGCAGCTTGTTCACTTCCTCCATGGCTCGTTTCAGTTTGATCTCAGCTCGGTTCTGAGCATCTTCCACCGTGATGAGGACGTGAAGATCCTCGTTCAGGTGCTCCCAGTTAGGCTTCCCTCGATTCTGGTCCTCCTGCACAGGAACAGACAGACAGGTGGAGACAGACAGGTACAGACAGACAGGTGGACACAGGTACAGACAGGTAGGTGAAGACAGACAGGTAGGTGAGGGGCAGACCAGTGATAACCACACAACAACCACAAAGACTCTGTTACCTTCTTCCTGTCTCTCATGGAGCCCCGCCCCCTGACCATGATCTTACATCCTGTCTCCGCCTCCAGCTGCTTCGCCGTCAGACCGCGAGGACCCAGAATTCTCCCGACAAAGTTAAACTGAGAAACACGGAGAAATCACCCTGGTTACCACGACAACCTATCAATAACTTTGTGCTGTTCTGACTCAGAGGTTTAGAAGTCAAACTCACGTCAGGATGCTCCTTCGTGGGGACGTAGAGTTTCTCCTGCAGTTGGACGTTTGGACCGACGGCGTCCGGTAGCTCGCTGACTCTGTCTGAACCATTCAGAGCGTCGATGTACATGTCCTTCCTCACGCGGCTGATCTCTGAAACACACAGCACATGTTCATACGAGGGATGGACATCAGGACTCTGATACACTGACTCCAAAAGCACTGCAATGTGCTGGGCCTGAAATCAAACTCCGGAACAGGGTCTGCAGCCAGCGTTGCCTAGGCTGAGACCTCCTTGGGACTAGTAGTTTTTTAGCTGTCAAGTGGAAGGAGGAGTTTTCCAGCTTTGGGTGGTCCAGGGATCTTCTGAAGCAGCAGATAAGTACAAGCAGGCCAGTAGTTGCCAAAACAAAGACCCCAGTGGGGGTGGAGTTAAAGGAGGCCATGGAGGACTTTAGTTCGGCCACAAGTTCTGGGAAACTGTCATCTCTGAAGGAGAACTGACCGAGGCCGCGGTTCTCTGAAGGAGAATGACCGAGGCCGCGGTTCTCTGAAGGAGAACTGACCGAGGCCGTGGTTCTGAAGGAGAACTGACCGAGGCCGTGGTTCTCTGAAGGAGAACTGACCGAGGCCGCGGTTCTCTGAAGGAGAACTGACCGAGGCCGCGGTTCTCTGAAGGAGAACTGACCGAGGCCGCGGTTCTCTGAAGGACAACTGACCGAGGCCGCGGTTCTCTGAAGGAGAACTGACCGAGGCCGTGGTTCTGAAGGAGAACTGACCGAGGCCGTGGTTCTCTGAAGGACAACTGACCGAGGCCGTGGTTCTCTGAAGGAGAACTGACCGAAGCCGTGGTTCTCTGAAGGAGAACTGACCGAGGCCGATTCTCTGAAGGACAACTGACCGAGGCTGTGGTTCTGAAGGACAACTGACCGAGGCTGTGGTTCTGAAGGAGAACTGACCAAGGCTGTGGTTCTCTGAAGGAGAACTGACCGAGGCCGATTCTCTGAAGGACAACTGACCGAGGCCGTGGTTCTGAAGGAGAACTGACCGAGGCCGTGGTTCTTTGAAGGAGAACTGACCGAGGCCGATTCTCTGAAGGACAACTGACCGAGGCCGTGGTTCTGAAGGAGAACTGACCGAGGCCGATTCTCTGAAGGACAACTGACCGAGGCTGTGGTTCTGAAGGAGAACTGACCGAGGCTGTGGTTCTTTGAAGGAGAACTGACCAAGGCCGTGGTTCTGAAGGAGAACTGACCGAGGCCGTGGTTCTCTAA
Source organism: Collichthys lucidus (assembly GCA_004119915.2). Taxonomy (NCBI): domain Eukaryota; kingdom Metazoa; phylum Chordata; class Actinopteri; family Sciaenidae; genus Collichthys; species Collichthys lucidus. The sequence continues at coordinate 3,583,090 of ML142789.1, forward strand.
AGCAGAACTGACCGAGGCCGTGGTTCTCTGAAGGAGAACTGACCGAGGCCGTGGTTCTCTGAAGGAGAACTGACCGAGGCCGTGGTTCTGAAGGAGAACTGACCGAGGCCGTGGTTCTGAAGAAGAACTGACCGAGGCCGCGGTTCTCTGAAGGACAACTGACCGAGGCCGTGGTTCTCTGAAGGAGAACTGACCGAGGCCGTGGTTCTGAAGAAGAACTGACCGAGGCCGTGGTTCTGTGGACATCCGACCTGCTTCAGGACTGATGACATCACATTCAATGGACTCGTCACCTTGGTAACCAAGAAATGGTGGATCAGTTGTTCTGCAAACGTTGACTGAAGGTTCAGCTGAGTGAACCTTGGCTTATGAAGTACTGATGGTACTTTTACTGCAGATATTTGAAGTACTGATGATACTTTTACTGTAGATATTTGAAGTACTGATGATACTTTACTTTAGATATTTAAAGTACTGATGATACTTTTACTTTAGATATTTAAAGTACTGATGATACTTTTACTTTAGATATTTAAAGTACTGATGATACTTTTACTTTAGATATTTGAAGTACTGATGATACTTTTACTGCAGATATTTGAAGTACTGATGATACTTTTACTGCAGATATTTGAAGTACTGATGATACTTTTACTTTAGATATTTGAAGTACTGATGATACTTTTACTTCAGATATTTGAAGCATTGATGATACTTTTACTTTAGATATTTGAAGTACTGATGATACTTTTACTTTAGATATTTGAAGTACTGATGATACTTTTACTGCAGATATTTGAAGCATTGATGATACTTTTACTTCAGATATTTGAAGCATTGATGATACTTTTACTTCAGATATTGAAGTACTGATGATACTTTTACTTTAGATATTAAAGTACTGATACTTTTACTTCAGATATTTGAAACACTGATGATACTTTTACTTCAGATATTTGAAACACTGATGATACTTTTACTGCAGATATTTGAAGTACTGATGATACCTTTACTGCAGATATTTGAAGTACTGATGATACTTTTACCTCAGATATTTGAAGTACTGATGATACTTTTACTGGAGATATTTAAAGTACTGATGATACTTTTACTGGAGATATTTAAAGTACTGATGATACTTTTACTGGAGATATTTAAAGTACTGATGATACTTTTACTGGAGATATTTAAAGTACTGATGATACTTTTACTGGAGATATTTAAAGTACTGATGATACTTTTACTGGAGATATTTAAAGTACTGATGATACTTTTACTTCAGATATTTGAAGTACTGATGATACTTTTACTTTAGATATTTGAAGCATTCATGATACTTTTACTTTAGATATTTGAAGCATTGATGATACTTTTACCTCAGATATTTGAAGAACTGATGATACTTTTACCTCAGATATTTGAAGTACTGATGATACTTTTACTTTAGATATTTAAAGTACTGATGATACTTTTACTTTAGATATTTGAAGTACTGATGATACTTTTACTTCAGATATTTAAAGTACTGATGATACTTTTACTGTAGATATTTAAAGTACTGATGATACTTTTACTGTAGATATTTAAAGTACTGATGATACTTTTACTGTAGATATTTAAAGTACTGATGATACTTTTACTTTAGATATTTAAAGTACTGATGATACTTTTACTTTAGATATTTAAAGTACTGATGATACTTTTACTTTAGATATTTAAAGTACTGATGATACTTTTACTTTAGATATTTAAAGTACTGATGATACTTTTACTTTAGATATTTAAAGTACTGATACTTTTACTTCAGATATTTGAAGCATTGATGACACTTTTACTTTAGATATTTGAAGTACTGATGATACTTTTACTGTAGATATTTGAAGTACTGATGATACTTTTACCTCAGATATTTGAAGTACTGATGATACTTTTACTTCAGATATTTGAAGCATTGATGATACTTTTACTTTAGATATTTAAAGTACTGATGATACTTTTACTGCAGATATTTGAAGTACTGATGATACTTTTACTGCAGATATTTGAAGTACTGATGATACTTTTACTGCAGATATTTGAAGGACTGATGATACTTTTACTTTAGATATTTAAAGTACTGATGATACTTTTACTTCAGATATTTGAAGCATTGATGATACTTTTACTGCAGATATTTAAAGTACTGATGATACTTTTACTTCAGATATTTGAAGCATTGATGACTTTTACTGTGATATTTTACTGTAGATATAAAGTACTTGTGATACTTTACTCAGATATTGAAGCATTGATGATACTTTTACTGCAGATATTTAAAGTACTGATGATACTTTTACTGCAGATATTTGAAGTACTGATGATACTTTTACTGTAGATATTTGAAGTACTGATGATACTTTTACTTTAGATATTTAAAGTACTGATACTTTTACTTCAGATATTTAAAGTACTGATGATACTTTTACTTCAGATATTTGAAACACTGATGATTTTACTGCAGATATTTGAAGTACTGATGATACTTTACTGCAGATATTGAAGTACTGATGATACTTTTACCTCAGATATTTGAAGTACTGATGATACTTTTACTGGAGATATTTAAAGTACTGATGATACTTTACTGGAGATATTTAAAGTACTGATGATACTTTACTGGAGATATTTAAAGTACTGATGATACTTTTACTGGAGATATTTAAAGTACTGATGATACTTTTACTTCAGATATTTGAAGCATGATGATACTTTTACTGGAGATATTAAAGTACTGATGATACTTTTACTGGAGATATTTAAAGTACTGATGATATTTACTGTAGATATTTAAAGTACTGATGATACTTTTACTGCAGATATTTGAAGTACTGATGATACTTTTACTTTAGATATTTAAAGCACTGATGATACTTTTACTTCAGATATTTAAAGTACTGATACTTTACTTTAGATATTTGAAGTACTGATGATACTTTTACTTTAGATATTTGAAGTACTGATGATACTTTTACTTTAGATATTTGAAGTACTGATGATACTTTTACTTTAGATATTTGAAGCATTGATGATACTTTTACTGCAGATATTTAAAGTACTGATGATACTTTTACTTCAGATATTTGAAGCATTGATGATACTTTTACTTTAGATATTTGAAGTACTGATGATACTTTTACTTTAGATATTTGAAAGTACTGATGATACTTTACTTTAGATATTTGAAGTACTGATGATACTTTTACTTTAGATATTTGAAGTACTGATGATACTTTTACTTTAGATATTTGAAGTATGATGATACTTTTACTTAGATATTGAAGTACTGATGATACTTTTACTTCAGATATTTGAAGCATTGATGATACTTTTACTTTAGATATTTGAAGTACTGATGATACTTTTACTTTAGATATTTAAAGTACTGATGATACTTTTACTTTAGATATTTGAAGTACTGATGATACTTTTACTTTAGATATTTGAAGTACTGATGATACTTTTACCTCAGTATTTGAAGTAGTACTGATGATACTTTTACTGTAGATATTTAAAGTACTGATGATACTTTTACTGTAGATATTTAAAGTACTGATGATACTTTACTGTAGATATTTAAAGTACTGATGATACTTTTACTTAGATATTTAAAGTACTGATGATACTTTTACTTTAGATATTTAAAGTACTGATACTTGTACTTCAGATATTTGAAGCATTGATGATACTTTTACTTTAGATATTTGAAGTACTGATGATACTTTTACTTTAGATATTTAAAGTACTGATACTTTTACTTCAGATATTTGAAGCATTGATGATACTTTTACTTCAGATATTTGAAGTACTGATGATACTTTACTTTAGATATTTAAAGCACTGATGATACTTTTACTGCAGATATTTGAAGCACTGATGATATTTACTGCAGATATTTGAAAGTACTGATGATACTTTTACTGCAGATATTTGAAGCACATGATGATACTTTTACTTCAGATATTTGAAACACTGATGATACTTTACTGCAGATATTGAAGTACTGATGATACTTTTACTGCAGATATTTGAAGTTATTGATAGTACTGATGATACTTTACTTCAGATATTTGAAGTACTGATGATACTTTTACTGCAGATATGAAAGTACTGATGATACTTTTACTGCAGATATTTGAAGTACTGATGATACTTTTACTGTAGATATTTGAAAAAGTACTGATGACTTTTACTGCAGATATTTAAAGTACTGATGATACTTTTACTGCAGATATTTAAAGTACTGATGATACTTTTACTGCAGATATTTAAAGTACTGATGATACTTTTACTGCAGATATTTGAAGTACTTGTGGTAAAGTAAAAGCTTGCAGTATTTTGAGAGTGTGGTACTCTGGCGTGCTGAAGTAATCTGATTACTGTGCGGTAACGGGTCCGGGTCTCACCCTGGTCCAGGAGCCGCTCCAGGTGCTGGAAGATCCCGCAGAAGTTCGGCAGACTGCTCATCAGCTTCTTGTCATTCATGAGCTGCATCAGGTAATCCGGACCGGGTCTCGGCTTCTCCTTCCCCTCCATGTCGCCCACCATGATCCCGCTCAACACAGGAAGGTACCGGTGGATCCGGATCACGGTGGACCTGTGTCAGTGCAGAGCATGAAGATAAATCCAGACCCGGTCCCAGACCCGGTCCCGCAGCTGCCCTCTGGTTCTGCTCTTAATCCCAAAAGTTAGAAATCGATAAAATAGGACTCTGGGACCTTCCTGGACTGGACGCTCCTGGACTGATCCGGATCAGAGGAGACCTCCAGCAGCTCCGCCTCTGCCGGCTCTTCAACGGCGCTCCCCGGCGCTCAGAGGGTGTTTGTCGGCGAGCTCGGCTGCGTCCCTCCGCTCTGTCCGGTCCTCCGTACACACACAGACACACTCTGAGACCGGGACTGACAGAGACCGGGACTGACAGAGACCGGGACTGACAGGGACCGGAACTGACAGAGACCACCTGAGCACGTCAAGACCCACAACAGGAAACACACAGCTTCCGGCCCCATCCTTCATAGTAAAAGCATGAAAAACGGAGCATCCGCGTTATTAAAATCAGAGCATGAATGAAAAAAAGATTCTGCGTAAATTAATAAATGATAAATAAATAAATAAATGGAGTTTTAAAGACACGCGCATTGTGTGTTTAATTAGTTTGTTGTGTGTTTAATTAGTTTGTTGTGTGTTTAATTAATTTGTTGTGTGTTTAATTAGTTTGTTGTGTGTTTAATTAGTTTGTTGTGTGTTTAATTAGTTTGTTGTGTGTTTGTTGTGTGTTTTAATTGTTGTGGTTTGTTGTGTGTTATTAGTTGTTGTGTGTTTGTTGTGTGTTAATTAGTTGTTGTGTGTGTGTGTGTTTAATTAGTTTGTTGTGTGTTTGTTGTGTGTTTTTAGTGTTGTGTGTTTGTTGGTGTTTTTAATTAGTTTGTTGTGGTGTTTGTTGTGTGTTTAATTAGTTTGTTGTGTGTTTAATTAGTTTGTTGTGTGTTTAATTAGTTTGTTGTGTGTTTAATTAGTTTGTTGTGTGTTTAATTAGTTTGTTGTGTGTTTAATTAGTTTGTTGTGTGTTTAATTAGTTTGTTGTGATTTCTTTAATTAAGACTCTCATTGGCTCGTTCAGGCCTCGCTGCGAATCAAACTGCAAAACTCTTTAAAACTTTCACGGTTTCACTTCTTTCAAACGAGTCTCTCCATCCTCCCCCTCCCCCTCCTCCCCCTCCTCCTCCCCTCCCCTCCTCCTTCCCCTCCCCCTCCTCCCCCTCCTCCTCCTCCTCCCCCTCCCTCCTCCCCCTCCTCCTCCTCATCCTCCCCTCCTCCTCATCCTCCCCCTCCTCTCTCTCCCCCTCCTCTTCCATCCTGGGAGCCAAAAGGAGAAGAAAAGGCCTGAAAGGAGAGGAAGAGAGAGGGGGGAGGAGGGGTGAGGAGGGGGTGAGGAGGGGGGAGGAGAGTAAGAATAAAACAACAACGCTTCTTCTTTTGGTCTCTGAGGGAACACTGATCACACTGAGGAATGTCTCCGTCTGTCCCACACTCATACCTGTCCCACCTGCAGCCAAACTCACATGAGGGAGACATGAGAAGGACATAGGGAGGACATGAGGGGGACATGAGGGGGACATGAGGAGGACATGAGGGGGACATGAGAAGGACATAGGGAGGCAATGAAGAGGACATGAGGAGGACATGAGGAGGACATAGGGAGGACATGAGGGGGACATGAGGGGGACATGAGGAGGACATGAGGAGGACATGAGAGGGGACATAGGGAGGACATGAGGGGGGCATGAGAAGGACATGAGAAGGACATGAGGGGGACATAGGGAGGACATGAGGGGGGCATGAGGGGGGCATGAGGAGGACATGAGAGGACATAGGGAGGACATGAGGAGGACATGAGGGAGACATGAGAAGGACATAGGGAGGACATGAGGGGGACATGAGGGACATGAGGAGGACATGAGAAGGACATAGGAGGACATGAGGGGGGCATGAGGGGGACATGAGAAGGACATAGGGAGGGACATGAGGGGGACATGAGGAGGACATAGGGAGGACATGAGGGGGACATGAGGAGGACATGAGAAGGACATGAGGGGGACATGAGGGGGGCATGAGGGGGACATGAGGGGGACATGAGGGAGGACATGAGGGGGACATGAGGGGGGTATGAGGGGGACATGAGGGGGGACATGAGGAGGACATAGGGAGGACATGAGGGGGGGTATGAGGGGACATGAGGAGGACATAGAGAGGACATAGGGAGGACATGAGGGGGAGATGAGGAGGACATGAGGGGGACACGGCACAGAGACCAAAGACTGCCACGGCACAGAGACCAAAGACGTGTATGTTTGACTGGCAGCTCAGTCAAACGTTGACTTCTTTGTGGATTTTCTGAATCAAACCACCTGAGGGTCACCTGATATCATCATGTGACCAGCTTGGTGACAAATCTGATTTGTTTTTTTCAGCGATGCATCAGTAACAATGAGCCGCTCTCTCCACCAGAACAAAACTTTGTTGTTGGACTCGGTGACCGGACTCAGTGACGACGTTTGTTCTGGAGGAGGATTCATTGTGTCATTCTGCTGATTGAAAACATTTTTCTCTCAGTGTTTAAAGAGTCCGATCATGGTTGAAACGAGCTTCATTCTTCATTCCTGCAGTGTGGAAGTACTCACATTCTTACTGAAGTAAAAGTACCAACATTATACAGTAGACACAGTAAAAAGTACTTCTACCACCTGGCCCTTGATGGTACTTCTACCATCTGACCCTTGATAGTACTTCTACCACCTGGCCCTTGATGGTACTTCTACTCCTTGACCCTTGATGGTACTTCTACCCTGACCCTTGATGGTACTTCTATTACCTGACCTTGATGGTACTCTATTACCTGACCCTTGATGGCACTTCTACTCCTTGACCCTTGATGGTACTTCTACTCCTTGACCCTTGATGGTACTTCTACCACCTGACCCTTGATGGCACTTCTACTCCTTGACCCTTGATGGTACTTCTACCACCTGACCCTTGATGGCACTTCTACTCCTTGACCCTTGATGTACTTCTACTCCTTGACTCTTGATGGTACTTCTACACCACCTGACCCTTGATGGCACTTCTACTACCTGACCCTTGATGAAACTTCTACTCCTTGACCCTTGATGGTACTTCTACCACCTGACCCTTGATGGCACTTCTACTACCTGACCATTGATGGCACCTCTACTACCTGACCCTTGATGGTGGAACATCTACTCCTTGACCCTTGATGGTACTTCTACCACTGACCCTTGATGGCACTTCTACTACCTGACCCTTGATGGCACCTATACACTTGGCCCTTGATGGTAATCTACTACCTTAACCTTGATGGTACTCTATTACTTGGCTTGATGGTACTTCTACCACTGACCCTTGATGGTACTTCTACCCTTGACCCTGATGGTACTTCTACCACCTGACCTTGATGGCACTTCTACTACCTGACCCTTGATGGAACTTCTACTCCTTGACCCTTGATGGTACTTCTACCAACTGAACCTTTGATGGTACTTCTACTCCTTGACCCTTGATGGTACTTCTACCACCTGACCCTTGATGGCACTTCTACTCCTTGACCCTTGATGGTACTTCTACCACCTGACCCTTGATGGCACTTCTACTACCTGACCCTTGATGGCACTTCTACTACCTGACCCTTGATGGTACTTCTACCACTTGACCCTTGATGGCACTTCTACTACCTGACCCTTGATGGAACTTCTACTTCTTGACCCTTGATGGTACTTCTACCAACTGAACCTTGATGGTACTTCTACTCCTTGACCCTTGATGATACTTCTACCACCTGACCCTTGATGGCACTTCTACTCCTTGACCCTTGATGGTACTTCTACCAACTGAACCTTGATGGTACTTCTACTCCTTGACCCTTGATGGTAACTTCTACCACCTGACCCTTGATGGCACTTATACTACCATGACCCTTGATGGCACTTCTACTACCTGACCCTTGATGGTACTTCTACCACCTGACCCTTGATGGCACTTATACTACTGACCCTTGATGGTACGACTTCTACCACTGACCTTGATGGCACTTCTACTACCTGACCCTTGATGGTACTTCTACTCCTTGACCCTTGATGGTACTTCTACTACCTGACCCTTGATGGCACTTCTACTACCTGACCCTTGATGGCACTTCTACCACCTGACCCTTGATGGTACCTACCAACTGAACCTTGATGGTACTTCTACTCCTTGACCCTTGATGGTACTTCTACCACCTGACCCTTGATGGCACTTCTACTACCTGACCCTTGATGCACTTCTACTAACCTGACCTTGATGGCACTTCTACCACCTGACCTTGATGGCACTTCTACTACCTGACCCTTGATGGCACCTCTACCAACTTGGCCCTTGATGGTACATCTACTACCTTAACCTGATGGTACATCTATTACTTGGCTTTGATGTTACTTCTACCATCTGATGGTTCTACCATCTCCACCACTTACCTCTGTTTGTAGATAATAGTAGTAGTACTTGCCTTGTTTGTTTGGTGGTCATCACAGATGATGTTACCATTCGTATAAGTTTTAAAAATGTGGTTGAGTACTGCAGAGACTACTACAGTGTACTTTGGTGTACTGAGAAATACTGCAGGGTACTACTGCATGGCATTTTAGTGTACTAAGGGTCAGTTTATATTTTCTGAAGGTTTTCGAATGACTGAAATCTCTGGATCTAAGCCCACACTATGCTGTGATGGTGCGAACAAACAAACATCACTGTTCACCGAGTCATGACACGCAGATGACCTCAAGACTGAAGGTCACATTAACATTCATGAAGTTAGTTCTGAGTGCAAAACCTGGTCTTGTAAGTTGCAGTGTTCAGTCTTAATGCAGTAACATCTGTCCATGTAATCTTAACATCACAGGTTCAAATCCTGTCTCTCCATGATTTTTTTTTTCAATCTAAACTTTGAGCTGGAGGGAGGTCTTAGTGTGTGTGTTGGTGTGGTGTGTGTGTGTGTGTGTTAGATCAGCTGACTGTGTGTTTCATTGTTTTCAAAGAACAAAAGGAAACAAACGTCTGTTTGTCTGCAGACATCCAGACAACAGTCAGACTGTTTCACTTTGGAGCCACACCTGCTAATGTTAGCTTAGCTTAGTCATCAGAAATCATATAAATATGGTTTACACAGTCTGTGGGGACGTAACGGAGACTACGTCCAGGTTTTAGTTTTAGACAGTCTGCGGGGACGTAACGGAGACTACGTCCAGGTTTTTAGACAGTCTGCGGGGACGTAACGGAGACTACGTCCAGGTTTTAGACAGTCTGCGGGGACGTCTCAGAGACTACGTCCAGGTTTTAGACAGTCTGCGGGGACGTCACGGCGACTACGTCCAGGTTTTAGACAGTCTGCGGGACGTCACGGAACTACGTCCAGGTTTTAGACAGTCTGCGGGGACGTCACGGAGATACGTCCAGGTTTTAGACAGTCTGCGGGGACGTCACGGAGACTACGTCCAGGTTTAGACAGTCTGCGGGGACGTCACAGAGACGTCCAGGTTTTAGACAGTCTGCGGGGACGTCACAGAGTCTACGTCCAGGTTTTTAGACAGTCTGCGGGGACGTCTCGGAGACTACGTCCAGGTTTTAGACAGTCTGCGGGGCCGTCACAGAGTCTACGTCCAGGTTTTAGACAGTCTGCGGGGACGTCTCGGAGACTACGTCAGGTTTTAGACAGTCTGCGGGGACGTCTCGGAGACTACGTCAGGTTTTAGACAGTCTGTGGTTGTCTCGTGCCCCTGTACTGTCAAAAGACGCGCCTCCTTGTCTCTTTTGAGAGTTGCACATGCTCAGTACACGTCAGGCAGTGGCCTCAGTGTGTGTACTTGTACTGCAGTATTAAATGTACTGCTTGTGTGTGATGGATTGAGGAGGTCCTGGGAAGGTCCCGGCTGGTCTTGGCCCCGGTCTTGAACTGAGCCAGACTAATGAAGCAGCAGACCCTCCACCAATCAAACAAAGAGAAGGTTTAATGAAAGGAGGAGCTCCTCCTGCTGCTCTCAGATCAGTCTGATGTCTGAGGATTCACGTGGACAACATGACAACAGTTGACCCTGGTCCAGGTTTTACCTCCTCCAGTCATTAGGAGGTCTGGATCTGTTGCATGATGACTGGACTTAGTCCAGACCTCCATGCTGCCCCCCCCCCTCCTGGAGTCTTTGTCTTGGTCCTTGGCAGTCTCAGTGAGACCTCAGAGCCTCTTTCAGGACCAAAGAATCACAGATTGTCTTCGTTAAAGGGGGACACCTAGTTACAGGAAGTCCAGGACGGGGGGGGGGGGGTGTTTTCCGCCCGGCGACAGCTGATTCATATTCAAATGGTGTTTCTGAATGGATGGTTCACACAGGAGAGAGGAGGAAACATGACGTTCCACACGACTTTTATTAGTGTTAACTGATGATGTCATTTACATAAATTTACACGAACTCATGTGATTTACAACATGTCAACATAAAATACAAAAAATATAAAATCAATAAAAAATTAAAAAAAAACAACCACGACGCTCTAAATCTTTGTTTTGGTCTGTGTAGCCGTTGTGTTTAATTTTAAGTCTCTTTGTAGTTGTTTGAGTCTCTGTGTAGTCTTTATGTTCATTTTAAGTCTCTTTGTAGTTGTTTTGAGTCTCTGTGTAGCCGTTGTGTTCATTTTAGTCTCTTTGTAGTTGTTTTGAGTCTCTGTGTAGTCGTATGTTAATTATAAGTCTCTTTGTAGTTGTTTTGAGTCTCTGTGTAGTCGTTGGTTAATTATAAGTCTCTTTGTAGTTGTTTTGAGTCTCGTGTAGTCGTTGTGTTCATTTTAAGTCTCTTTGTAGTGTTTTGAGTCTCTGTACAGTCGTTGTGTTCATTTTAAGTCTCTTGTAGTTGTTTGAGTCTCTGTGTAGTCGTGTTCATTTTAAGTCTCTTTGTAGTTGTTTTGAGTCTCTGTGTAGCCGTTGTGTTAATTTTAAGTCTCTTTGTAGTTGTTTTGAGTCTCTGTGTAGCCGTTGTGTTAATTTTAAGTCTCTTTGTAGTTGTTTTGAGTCTCTGTGCAGTCGTTGTGTTCATTTTAAGTCTCTTTGTAGTTGTTTTGAGTCTCTGTGTAGTCGTTGTGTAATTTTAAGTCTCTTTGTAGTTGTTTTGAGTCTCTGTGTAGTCGTTGTGTTAATTTTAAGTCTCTTTGTAGTTGTTTGAGTCTCTGTGCAGTCGTTGTGTTCATTTTAAGTCTCTTGTAGTTGTTTTGAGTCTCTGTGTAGTCGTTGTGTTAATTTTAAGTCTCTTTGTAGTTGTTTGAGTCTCGTGTAGCCGTTGTGTTAATTTTAAGTCTCTTTGTAGTTGTTTTGAGTCTCTGTGCAGTCGTTGTGTTCATTTTAAGTCTCTTTGTAGTTGTTTTGAGTCTCTGTGTAGTCTTTATGTTCATTTTAAGTCTCTTGTAGTTGTTTAAGTCTCTGTGTAGCCGTTGTGTTCATTTTAAGTCTCTTTGTAGTTGTTTGAGTCTCTGTGTAGTCGTGTTCATTTAAGTCTTTGTAGTTGTTTGAGTCTCTGTGTAGTCGTGTTCATTTTAAGACTCTTTGTAGTTGTTTTGAGTCTCTGTGTAGTCGTTGTGTTCATTTTAAGTCTCTTTGTAGTTGTTTTGAGTCTCTGTGTAGTCGTTGTGTTCATTTTAAGTCTCTTGTAGTTGTTTTGAGTCTCTGTGTAGTCGTGTTCATTTTAAGTCTCTTTGTAGTTGTTTTGAGTCTCGTGTAGTCGTTGTGTTCATTTTAAGTCTCTTTGTAGTGTTTTGAGTCTCTGTGTAGTCGTTGTGTTAATTTTAAGTCTCTTTGTAGTTGTTTTGAGTCTCTGTGTAGCCGTTGTGTTCATTTTAAGACTCTTGTAGTTGTTTTGAGTCTCTGTGTAGTCGTTGTGTTCATTTTAAGTCTCTTGTAGTTGTTTTGAGTCTCTGTGTAGCCGTTGTGTTCATTTAAGACTCTTTGTAGTTGTTTTGAGTCTGTGTAGTCGTGTTCATTTAAGTCTCTTTGTAGTTGTTTTGAGTCTCTGTGTAGTCGTGTTCATTTTAAGTCTCTTTGTAGTTGTTTTGAGTCTCTGTGTAGCCGTTGTGTTCATTTTAAGTCTCTTTGTAGTTGTTTTGAGTCTCTGTGTAGTCGTTGTGTGCATTTTAAGACTCTTTGTAGTTGTTTTGAGTCTCTGTGTAGTCTTTATGTTAATTTTAAGTCTCTTTGTAGTTGTTTTGAGTCTCTGTGTAGTCGTTGTGTTAATTATAAGTCTCTTTGTAGTTGTTTTGAGTCTCTGTGTAGTCTTTATGTTAATTTTAAGTCTCTTTGTAGTTGTTTTGAGTCTCTGTGTAGTCGTTGTGTTAATTATAAGTCTCTTTGTAGTTGTTTTGAGTCTGTGTAGTCGTTATGTTAATTATAAGTCTCTTTGTAGTTGTTTTGAGTCTCTGTGTAGTCGTTGTGTTCATTTAAGTCTCTTTGTAGTTGTTTTGAGTCTCTGTGTAGTCTTTATGTTAATTTTAAGTCTCTTGTAGTGTTTGAGTCTCTGTGTAGTCGTTGTGTTAATTTAAGACTCTTGTAGTTGTTTTTGAGTCTCTGTGTAGTCGTTATGTTAATTATAAGTCTTTGTAGTTGTTTTGAGTCTCTGTGTAGCCGGTTGTGTTCATTTTAAGTCTCTTTGTAGTTGTTTTGAGTCTCTGTGTAGTCGGTGTTAATTTTAAGACTCTTTGTAGTTGTTTTGAGTCTCTGGTAGTCTTTATGTTAATTTTAAGTCTCTCTTTGTATGTTTTGAGTCTTGTGTAGTCGTTGTGTTCATTTTAAGTCTCTTTGTAGTTGTTTTGAGTCTCTGTGTAGTCGTGTTCATTTTAAGTCTCTTTGTAGTTGTTTTGAGTCTCTGTGTAGTCGTTGTGTTAATTATAAGTCTCTTTGTAGTTGTTTTGAGTCTCTGTGTAGTCGTGTTCATTTAAGTCTCTTTGTAGTTGTTTTGAGTCTCTGTGTAGCCGTTGTGTTCATTTAAGTCTATTTGTAGTTTTGAGTCTCTGTGTAGTCTTTATGTTCATTTTAAGTCTCTTTGTATTGTTTTGAGTCTCTGTGTAGTCGTTGTGTTAATTATAAGTCTCTTTGTAGTTGTTTTGAGTCTCTGTGTAGTCGTGTGTTCATTATAAGTCTCTTTGTAGTTGTTTTGAGTCTCTGTGTAGTCTATGTTCATTTTAAGTCTCTTTGTAGTTGTTTTGAGTCTCTGTGTAGCCGTTGTGTTCATTTTAAGTCTCTTTGTATTTGTTTTGAGTCTCTGTGTAGCCGTTGTGTTCATTTAAGACTCTTTGTAGTTGTTTTGAGTCTCTGTGTAGTTTTATGTTCATTTAAGTCTCTTTGTAGTTTTTGAGTCTCTGTGTAGCCGTTGTGTTAATTATAAGTCTCTTTGTATTGTTTGAGTCTCTGTGTAGCCGTTGTGTTCATTTTAAGTCTCTTTGTAGTTGTTTTGAGTCTCTGTGTAGCCGTTGTGTTCATTTTAAGACCTTTGTAGTTGTTTGAGTCTCTGTGTAGTCGTGTTCATTTTAACTCTTTGTAGTTGTTTTGAGTCTCTGTGTAGTCGTGTTCATTTTAAGTCTCTTTGTAGTTGTTTGAGTCTCGTGTAGTGTTCATTTTAAGTCTCTTTGTAGTTGTTTGAGTCTTGTGTAGCCGTTGTGTTCATTTTAAGTCTCTTGTAGTTGTTTTGAGTCTCTGTGTAGTCGTTGTGTTAATTTAAGACTCTTTGTAGTTGTTTTGAGTCTCTGTGTAGTCTTTATGTTAATTTTAAGTCTCTTTGTAGTTGTTTTGAGTCTCTGTGTAGTCGTTGTGTTAATTATAAGTCTCTTTGTAGTTGTTTTGAGTCTCTGTGTAGTCTTTATGTTAATTTTAAGTCTCTTTGTAGTTGTTTTGAGTCTCTGTGTAGTCGTTGTGTTAATTATAAGTCTCTTTGTAGTTGTTTTGAGTCTCTGTGTAGTCGTTATGTTAATTATAAGTCTCTTTGTAGTTGTTTTGAGTCTCGTGTAGTCGTGTGTTAATTTTAAGTCTCTTGTAGTTGTTTGAGTCTCTGTGTAGTCTTTATGTTAATTTTAAGTCTCTTTGTAGTTGTTTTGAGTCTCTGTGTAGTCGTTGTGTTAATTTTAAGACTCTTTGTAGTTGTTTTGAGTCTCTGTGTAGTCGTTATGTTAATTATAAGTCTCTTTGTAGTTGTTTTGAGTCTCTGTGTAGTCTTTATGTTAATTTTAAGTCTCTTTGTAGTTGTTTTGAGTCTCTGTGTAGTCGTTGTGTTAATTATAAGTCTTTGTAGTTGTTTGAGTCTCTGTGTAGTCGTTATGTTAATTATAAGTCTCTTTGTAGTGTTTTGAGTCTCTGTGTAGTCGTTGGTTCATTTTAAGTCTCTTTGTAGTTGTTTTGAGTCTCTGTGTAGTCTTTATGTTAATTTTAAGTCTCTTGTAGTTGTTTGAGTCTCTGTGTAGCCGTTGTGTTCATTTTAAGTCTCTTTGTAGTTGTTTTGAGTCTCTGTGTAGTCGTTGTGTTAATTTTAAGACTCTTTGTAGTTGTTTGAGTCTCTGTGTAGTCTTTATGTTAATTTTAAGTCTCTTTGTAGTTGTTTTGAGTCTCTGTGTAGTCGTTGTGTTCATTTTAAGTCTCTTGTAGTTGTTTTGAGTCTCTGTGTAGTCGTGTTCATTTTAAGTCTTTGTAGTTGTTTTGAGTCTCTGTGTAGTCGTTGTGTTAATTATAAGTCTCTTTGTAGTTGTTTTGAGTCTCTGTGTAGTCGTGTTCATTTTAAGTCTCTTTGTAGTTGTTTTGAGTCTCTGTGTAGCCGTTGTGTTCATTTTAAGTCTCTTTGTAGTTTTGAGTCTGTGTAGTCTTTATGTTCATTTTAAGTCTCTTTGTATTTGTTTTGAGTCCTGTGTAGTCGTTTGTGTTAATTATAAGTCTCTTTGTAGTTGTTTTGAGTCTCTGTGTAGTCGTTATGTTCATTTTAAGTCTCTTGTAGTTGTTTGAGTCTCTGTGTAGTCTTTATGTTCATTTTAAGTCTCTTTGTAGTTGTTTTGAGTCTCTGTGTAGTCGTCGTGTTCATTATAAGTCTCTTTGTAGTTGTTTTGAGTCTCTGTAGTCGTCGTGTTCATTTTAAGTCTCTTTGTAGTTGTTTTGAGTCTCTGTGTAGTCTTTATGTTCATTTAAGTCTCTTGTAGTGTTTGAGTCTCTGTGTAGTCGTTGTGTTCATTTTAAGTCTCTTTGTAGTGTTTTGAGTCTCTGTGTAGTCGTCGTGTTCATTATAAGTCTCTTTGTAGTTGTTTTGAGTCTCTGTGTAGTCGTCGTGTTCATTATAAGTCTCTTTGTAGTTGTTTTGAGTCTCTGTGTAGTCTTGTGTTCATTTTAAGTCTCTTTGTAGTTGTTTTGAGTCTCTGTGTAGTCGTTGTGTTCATTTTAAGTCTCTTTGTAGTTGTTTTGAGTCTGTGTAGTCTTTATGTTCATTTTAAGTCTCTTGTAGTTGTTTGAGTCTCTGTGTAGTCGTTGTTGTGTTCATTTTAAGTCTCTTTGTAGTTGTTTTGAGTCTCTGTGTAGTCGTCGTGTTCATTATAAGTCTCTTTGTAGTTGTTTGAGTCTCTGTGTAGTCGTCGTGTTCATTATAAGTCTCTTTGTAGTTGTTTTGAGTCTCTGTGTAGTCTTTGTGTTCATTTTAAGTCTCTTTGTAGTTGTTTTGAGTCTCTGTGTAGTCGTTGTGTTCATTTTAAGTCCTTTGTAGTTGTTTGAGTCTCTGTGTAGTCGTTGTGTTCATTTTAAGTCTCTTTGTAGTTGTTTGAGTCTCTGTGTAGTCGTTGTGTTCATTTAAGTCTCTTTGTAGTTGTTTTGAGTCTCGTGTAGTCGTTGTGTTAATTATAAGTCTTTTGTAGTTGTAGTCATTTGAAGTCTCCATAATCATTTTGAGTCTTTGTATTTGAAACTGGAACAGAGATTTAAATTAAACTGTCGACAAATGCTCATTGGTCCGAGGCTCCAGATGTTCTGTGCGCTGTGTTCTCATTGGAGGACTAGAGGTTTTCGTGTGAGGTAGGAGAAGCTGTTTGGTTGTCCATCAGAGGAATCGAGGGTCTCGATTGGCTCTCCGGGAGCGGAAACGGATCTCAGACAGTTGGAGTTTATTCCTGAGCCGATGACTCCTTTTTTGGCGAGAGGAAACCGAGCCAAGATGGCGTCTGAGAAATCAAATCAAATCAGATTTTATTTGTACAGCCCAAAGTCACAAAGTCCATTTTCCTCTGAGGCTTTACAATCTGTACAGGGAGTGACTCCCTCTGTGCTTAGACCCTCGGAGAGAGTGAGGAAAAACTTTAACAGGGAAAAAATGTGGAAGAAACCTCAGGAAGAGCCACAGAGGAGGGATCCCTCTGCCAGGACGGACAGACGTGCAATAGATGTCAGTGTACAGAACAAATCAACACAAACAGATTGTACAATTACAATGAATGACAAAATGACAATGAATTATAATGAGTCCCCTGCAGTCTGATCCTATGGCAGCATCACTCAGGATGACCTGAGCCAGCACTGACTATAAGCTCAGCACTAACTATAAGCTCAGCACTGACTATAAGCTCAGCACTAACTATAAGCTCAGCACTGACTATAAGCTCAGCACTGACTATAAGCTCAGCACTGACTATAAGCTCAGCACTGATAAGCTCAGCACTGACTATAAGCTCAGCACTGACTATAAGCTCAGCACTGACTATAAGCTCAGCACTGACTATAAGCTCAGCATGACTATAAGCTCAGAACTGACTATAAGCTCAGCACCGACTATAAGCTCAGCACCGACTATAAGCTCAGCACTGACTATAAGCTCAGCACTGACTATAAGCTCAGCACCGACTATAAGCTCAGCACCGACTATAAGCTCAGCACCGACTATAAGCTCAGCACTAACTATAAGCTCAGCACTGACTATAAGCTCAGCACTAACTATAAGCTCAGCACTGACTATAAGCTCAGCACTGACTATAAGCTCAGCACCGACTATAAGCTCAGCACTGACTATAAGCTCAGCACTGACTATAAGCTCAGCACTGACTATAAGCTCAGCTGACTATAGCTCAGCACTGACTATAAGCTCAGCACTGACTATAAGCTCAGCACTGACTATAAGCTCAGCACCGACTATAAGCTCAGCACCGACTATAAGCTCAGCACTGACTATAAGCTCAGCACTGACTATAAGCTCAGCACCGACTATAAGCTCAGCACCGACTATAAGCTCAGCACCGACTATAAGCTCAGCACTAACTATAAGCTCAGCACTGACTATAAGCTCAGCACTGACTATAAGCTCAGCACTAACTATAAGCTCAGCACCGACTATAAGCTCAGCACTAACTATAAGCTCAGCACTGACTATAAGCTCAGCACCGACTATAAACTCAGCACCGACTATAAGCTCAGCACTGACTATAAGCTCAGCACTGACTATAAGCTCAGCACTGACTATAAGCTCAGCACTGACTATAAGCTCAGCACTAACTATAAGCTCAGCACCGACTATAAGCTCAGCACTGACTATAAGCTCAGCACTGACTATAAGCTCAGCACTGACTATAAGCTCAGCACTAACTATAAGCTCAGCACTGACTATAAGCTCAGCACTGACTATAAGCTCAGCACTAACTATAAGCTCAGCACTGACTATAAGCTCAGCACTAACTATAAGCTCAGCACTGACTATAAGCTCAGCACTGACTATAAGCTCAGCACTGACTATAAGCTCAGCACTGACTATAAGCTCAGCACTAACTATAAGCTCAGCACCGACTATAAACTCAGCACCGACTATAAGCTCAGCACCGACTATAAGCTCAGCACTGACTATAAGCTCAGCACTGACTATAAGCTCAGCACTGACTATAAGCTCAGCACTGACTATAAGCTCAGCACTGACTATAAGCTCAGCACTGACTATAAGCTCAGCACTAACTATAAGCTCAGCACCGACTATAAGCTCAGCACTGACTATAAGCTCAGCACTGACTATAAGCTCAGCACTAACTATAAGCTCAGACTATAAGTCAGCACCGACGATAAGCTCAGCACCGACTATAAGCTCAGCACTAACTATAAGCTCAGCACTAAACTAAAGCTCAGCACTAACTATAAGCTCAGCACTAACTATAAGCTCAGCACTAACTATAAGCTCAGCACTAACTATAAGCTCAGCACTAACTATAAGCTCAGCACTAACTATAAGCTCAGCACTAACTATAAGCTCAGCACTAACTATAAGCTCAGCACTAACTATAAGCTCAGCACTAACTATAAGCTCAGCACTAACTATAAGCTCAGCACTGACTATAAGCTCAGCACTAACTATAAGCTCAGCACTAACTATAAGCTCAGCACTGACTATAAGCTCAGCACTAACTATAAGCTCAGCACTAACTATAAGCTCAGCACTAACTATAAGCTCAGCACTAACTATAAGCTCAGCACTAACTATAAGCTCAGCACTAACTATAAGCTCAGCACTAACTATAAGCTCAGCACTGACTATAAGCTCAGCACTGACTATAAGCTCAGCACTAACTATAAGCTCAGCACTAACTATAAGCTCAGCACTGACTATAAGCTCTATCACAGAGGAAAGTCTTCAGTCTACTCTTAAAGGTTTGACCGTGTCTGCCTCCTGAACCCAGATTGGTAGTTTGTTCCACAGAAAGGAGCCTGAGAGCTGAAAGCTCTGGCTCCCAATCTACTTTTGGAGACTATAGGAACCACAAGGAACCACAAGGAACCACAAGGAACCCAGCGTCCTGAGAGCGCAGTGTTCTAGAGGGGTAGTAAGGTACTATGAGCTCTTTTAGATATGATGGTGCCTGACCATGAAGAGCTTTGTAAGTAAGGAGGAGAATTTAAATTCTATTCTAGATTTAACAGGGAGCCAATGCAAGGAAGCAGAATGGGAGAGTGTGATCTCTGATCTTGGTTCCGTCAGAACACGTGCAGCAGCATCTGAATTAACTGCAAAGTCCTCAGTCATTAATTCAGTAACTAAGACAGCTTAGAGGACAAAGACCTGATATCAAGAGTCCACATTTAATTCTCTTATTTTGGACTGTTGGAGATTGATTTAATTTTATGATGAACTCCTCTTCTGTTTGTTTTATCTTTAAATAATGTAGGTGGACGGGGACAGACACAGTCTCTATACTAAAGGACTGGATGGACGGGGACAGACACAGTCTCTATACTAAAGGACTGGGGTGGACGGGGACAGACACCAGTCTCTATACTAAAGGACTGGGTGGACGGGGACAGACACAGTCTCTATACTAAAGGACTGGGTGGACGGGGACAGACCACAGTCTCTATACTAAAGGACTGGGTGGACGGGGGACAGACACAGTCTCTATACTAAAGGACTGGGTGGACGGGGACAGACACAGTCTCTATACTAAAGGACTGGGTGGACGGGGACAGACACGGTCTCTATACTAAAGGACTGGGTGGACGGGGACAGACACAGTCTCTATACTAAAGGACTGGGTGGACGGGGGACAGACACAGTCTCTATACTAAAGGACTGGGTGGACGGGGACAGACACGGTCTCTATACTAAAGGACTGGGTGGACGGGGACAGACACGGTCTCTATACTAAAGGACTGGGTGGACGGGGACAGACACAGTCTCTATACTAAAGGACTGGGTGGACGGGGACAGACACAGTCTCTATACTAAAGGATGGGGTGGACGGGGACAGACACGGTCTCTGTACTAAAGGACTGGGTGGACGGGGACAGACACGGTCTCTATACTAAAGGACTGGGTGGACGGGGACAGACACAGTCTCTATACTAAAGGACTGGGTGGGCAGCTGCTCTAATGGAGGCGCAGAGAAGCGTGTCAGACTGCAGCTCTGCTTCCTGGTCTTAGCTCTGCTTCCTGGTCTCAGCTCTGCTTCCTGGTCCCAACTCTGCTTCCTGGTCTCAACTCTGCTTCCTGGTCTCAGCTCTGCTTCCTGGTCTCAGCTCTGCTTCCTGGTCTCAGCTCTGGGTTGTCGACATGGTTTTGGTCAGCTAATAAACTCGGCCATGTTTCTAGATATGAGAGCTGCTCCATCCAAGGTGGGATGGATCTCTCCTGATCAGACCAGGTTTCCACAAAAAGATGTCTAATTACACCGGGGAACTATTTGAAAAAAAATTCTCTTAAGTTAGATTTTTATGCTGATTCCAAAATTGCAGTCAGTTTTTTTCAGTACGTCAAGTTTTTCTAGATAAGCAAAGTTCCTCTGATCAGGTAGTAAAACTCGCAGCTGATTACGATCAGACTTATCTACAGCTACGTGGCAACTTGTTTGTGCCGTCACATTGAGACAGAGCGGTGAGAGTGTGTGCAGCTCCCAACAGGTCGGTACTGTCAACATCTGCACAGGAGAATGAAGATCGTGCTGCTGTCTTCACCCTGTCACCATGGAAACACCGCCGGAAGCTCTGTTGACGCCGTTTTCTCTAGTTTCCAGAGCTTGTAACCTTCCATCTCAGTGTTTTATTTAATTGGTATAGAGGTAGAGGAACATGAGGGAACATTAGAGGAACATTAGAGGAACATGGGGGAACATGAGAGGAACATAGAGGAACATTAGAGGAACATGAGGGGAAACATGAGAGGAACATTAGAGGAACATTAGAGGAACATGAGGGGAACATTAGAGGAACATTAGAGGAACATGAGGGGAAACATGAGAGGAACATGAGAGGAACATAGAGGAACATGAGGGGAACATAGAGGAACATTAGAGGAACATGAGAGGAACATTAGAGGAACATTAGAGGAACATTAGAGGAACATGAGGGGAACATGAGAGGAACATTAGAGGAACATTAGAGGAACATGAGGGGAACATGAGAGGAACATTAGAGGAACATTAGAGGAACATGAGGGGAACATTAGAGGAACATTAGAGGAACATGAGGGGAACATGAGAGGAACATGAGAGGAACATTAGAGGAACATGAGGGGAACATTAGAGGAACATTAGAGGAACATGAGAGGAACATTAGAGGAACATTAGAGGAACATTAGAGGAACATGAGAGGAACATGAGGGAAACATTAGAGGAACATTAGAGGAACATTAGAGGAACATTTAGCTGAATTTTAAACCTACTGAAGATAGCGTTGATCTTGTGTGGGTCAAGTGCGCTGCGCTGTGGGTGGAAGGCGGGTCGCCGGCTCCGTCCTCCTCGCAGGTTACTGTTCATCACAGTGTGCCATATCAAACACACCCATCAGCAGAATCCGTGCCATCGCTGTGGGAGACTGCGCCTGATTGGCTGCCTGCCACGAGCGGAATCACAGAGAACACCAGAGCCTGGATACACCTCCACTGGCTCACCTGGACAGACGAAACAGACCAGTGTAAACCGAATCAGACGGTGTAACCTGAAATCAGACGGTGTAAACTGAATCAGACGGTGTTGTTGTTTGTTGTAACCTGAATCGACGGTTGTATGGTTTGTAAACTGAATCAGACGTTGTTGTAAACTGAATCACGGTGTGTAAACTGAATCAGACGGTGTAAACTGAATCAGACAGTGTAAACCGAATCAGACGGTTGTAAACTGAATCAGACGGTGTAAACTGAATCAGACGGTTGTAACCTGAATCAGACGGTTGTAAACCGAATCAGACGGTGTAACCTGAATCAGACGGTGTAACCTGAATCAGACGGTGTAACCTGAATCAGACGGTTGTAACCTGAATCAGACGGTGTAACCTGAATCAGACGGTGTAAACCGAATCAGACGGTGTAACCTGAATCAGACGGTGTAACCTGAATCAGACGGTGTAACCTGAATCAGACGGGTGTAACCTGAATCAGACGGTGTAAACTGAATCAGACGGTTGTAAACTGAATCAGACAGTGTAAACTGAATCAGACAGTGTAAACCGAATCAGACGTTGGTGTTTGTAACCTGAATCAGACGGTGTAAACTGAATCAGACGGTGTAACTGAATCAGACGGTGTAACCTGAATCAGACGGTGTAAACTGAATCAGCGTTGTAAACTGAATCAGACAGTGTAAACCGAATCAGACGGTGTAACCTGAATCAGACGGGTTGTAAACTGAATCAGACAGTGTAAACCGAATCAGACGGTGTAAACTGAATCGACGAGACGGTGTAAACTGAATCAGACGGTGAATCAGACGGTGTAACCCGAATCAGACGGTTTTTTGTAAACTGAAACAGACGGTGAATCAGACGGGGTGTAACCCGAATCAGACGGTGTAAACCGAATCAGACGGTGTAACCCGATCAGACGGTTGTAAACTGAATCAGAGGTGTAACCCGAATCAGACGGTGTAAACCGAATCAGACGGTGTAACTGAATCAGACGGTGTAACCCGAATCAGACGGTGTAACCCGAATCAGACGGTGTTGTGTAAACTGAATCAGACGGTGTAACCCGAATCAGACGGTGTAAACTGAATCAGACGGTGAATCAAACGGTGGTAAACCGAATCAGACGGTGTAACCTGAATCAGACGGTGTAAACTGAATCAGACGGTGTAAACTGAATCAGACGGTGAATCAAACGGTGTAACCCGAATCAGACGGTGTAAACTGAATCAGACGGTGAATCAGACGGTGTACCCGAATCAGACGGTGTAACCCGAATTAGACGGTGTAACCCGAATCAGACGGTGTAAACGAATCAGACGGTGAATCAGACGGTGTAACCCGAATCAGACGGGTGTAAACCGAATCAGACGGTGTAACCCGAATCAGACGGTGTAAACTGAATCAGACGGTGAATCAGACGGTGTAACCCGAATCAGACGGTGTGTAAACTGAATCAGACGGGTATGTAAACTGAATCAGACGGTGTAAACCGAATCAGACGGTGTAAACCGAATCAGACGGTGTAACCCGAATCAGACGGTGTGTATGTAACTGAATCAGACGGTGAATCAGACGGTGTTGTAACCCGAATCAGACGGGTGTAAACTGAATCAGACGGTGAATCAGACGGTGTAAACCGAATCAGACGGTGTAAACCGAATCAGACGGTGTAACCCGAATCAGACGGTGTAAACCGAATCAGACGGTGTAAACCGAATCAGACGGTGTAACCCGAATCAGACGGTGTAAACCGAATCAGACGGTGTAAACCGATCAGACGGTGTGAACCTGAATCAGACGTTGTAACCTGAATCAGACGGTGTAACCCGAATCAGACGGTGTACCGAATCAGACGGGTGTAAACCGAATCAGACGGTGTGTAAACTGAATCAGACGGTGTAACCTGAATCAGACGGTGTAAACCGAATCAGACGGTGTAACCGAATCAGACGGTGTGTAAACTGAATCAGACGGTGTAACCCGAATCAGACGGTGTAACCCGAATCAGACGGTGTAAACTGAATCAGACGGTGTAAACTGAATCAGACGGTTGTAACCCGAATCAGACGGTGTAACCCGAATCAGACGGTGTAACCCGGACCAGATTAAATCGGATCAGATTAAAACAGATCAGAGCGTAAACCGGATCAGATGTGGTCTCACGTGTCCGTTCACCAGTCCAGCAGTACAGTGGCTCTGAGCAGCTCCTCCTCAGCTCCTCCATGTCAGTCTGGCTGCAGAGCGGCGCTTCCTCCCCCATGTGGCTCCCCAGGCCTAGGTCTGCTCCTCCTGGCACCTCCTCGTCCTCGGAGCCAGCGGGCCCCAGGAGTCCAACATGTCCCCACTCAGCTCGTCCTGGAGCTGCTGGAAGGACACCTGGGGGCTGAGGTCTTCGTCCTGATTGGTCGAGTGGTGGTGATGTGAATATGGAGCATAACTACCCGTCGCCATGGAGACAGACTGATGACTCTGGCCTGGCCCAACGTCTGCCACATGGTGGACAGGAGCCCAGGGATTTCTGGGAAATGTAGTCAGAGTGTTTACAAAACAAATCAGATCAGTGAACTCTAAAAGCTGATTGGTCACCTGTAAACAGGTGCACCAGGTGATCTCACCATGGACCAGCATGTTCTTCAGTCTCTGGTTCTCTGCCGACAGCTCAGCCTTCTCTCGCTCCAGCTCTCGAACCCGCGAACGCAGAAAGTGAAGCTCCGTGTTCTGTGACGCCGTCAGGACAGACCCCGACACACCGAGACATCTGACTCCACCTTCACCACTGCAGGAGGGAGGGGTGGAGTCAGACACAATACCCTGACCTTCATCAGCAAAATGAACGATTGTGATTGGCTGTATGTGTCCTTCACGTGTTGCCATGGTTACTGAGTCTGACTGTCTGACTCAGGGTCATCCTACAGCGCCCCTCACAGGTCAGACTGTCAAACTGCACAAACAATTTATTATTCAAAATGTTGTTTATGTTTGATCATTATTTGATGATCTGAACCGCAGCAGGTCAAAGAAATTCAACTTTCTTCAGGCGTTCATTAATCATTCATGTTTGATTGTTCATGGCAGCTCAGAATATTAAATGAAATAAAGTGTTTCATGTTTTAAACTCAAGTCAAAGAAATGCTAAAAACAAATGACCAATAACACACTGACTGTACTACACACTGCATATACACACACCATAGATCTATATGTAACTGTCAACTCTACTACTACTACTCAGAATATTCATATACACAGAAAACAACGTCTGCAGCATGCAGACACTGTCTGTTGTCCTGCATGCAGACACTGTCTGTCTGTCCTGCATGCAGACACTGTCTGTCTGTCCTGCATGCAGACACTGTCTTTCTGTCCGTCCTGCATGCAGACACTGTCTGTCTGTCCTGCATGCAGACACTGTCTGTCTGTCCTGCATGCAGACACTGTCTGTCTGTCCTGCATGCAGACACTGTCTGTCTGTCCGTCCTGCATGCAGACACTGTCTGTCCGTCCTGCATGCAGACACTGTCTGTCTGTCCGTCCTGCATGCAGACACTGTCTGTCTGTCCTGCATGCAGACACTGTCTGTCTGTCCTGCATGCAGACACTGTCTGTCTGTCCTGCATGCAGACACTGTCTGTCTGTCCGTCCTGCATGCAGACACTGTCTGTCCGTCCTGCATGCAGACACTGTCTGTCTGTCCGTCCTGCATGCAGACACTGTCTGTCTGTCCTGCATGCAGACACTGTCTGTCTGTCCTGCATGCAGACACTGTCTGTCTGTCCGTCCTGCATGCAGACACTGTCTGTCTGTCCTGCATGCAGACACTGTCTGTCTGTCCGTCCTGCATGCAGACACTGTCTGTCCGTCCTGCATGCAGACACTGTCTGTCTGTCCGTCCTGCATGCAGACACTGTCTGTCTGTCCGTCCTGCATGCAGACACTGTCTGTCTGTCCGTCCTGCATGCAGACACTGTCTGTCCGTCCGTCCTGCATGCAGACACTGTGTCCGTCCGTCCTGCATGCAGACACTGTCTGTCCGTCCTGCATGCAGACACTGTGTCTGTCCATCCTGCATGCAGACACTGTCTGTCTGTCCTGCATGCAGACACTGTCTGTCCGTCCGTCCTGCATGCAGACACTGTCTGTCCGTCCTGCATGCAGACACTGTCTGTCCGTCCTGCTGTTCGTCCTGCATGCAGACACTGTCTGTCTGTCCGTCCTGCATGCAGACACTGTCTGTCCGTCCTGCATGCAGACACTGTCTGTCCGTCCTGCATGCAGACACTGTCTGTCCGTCCTGCATGCAGACACGGTCTGTCCGTCCTGCATGCAGACACTGTCTGTCTGTCCGTCCTGCATGCAGACACTGTCTGTCCGTCCTGCATGCAGACACTGTCTGTCCGTCCTGCATGCAGACACTGTCTGTCCGTCCTGCATGCAGACACTGTCATGTCACAGTCGGACATGATGTCTGACCGCCGGGCTGCCGGATGCTTTGACGCGGGCTTTGCTCACCGTCGGCCCGGTGTCGCCGCTGTGTGTCCGCCGCCGCAGGACGCTGCTGTCCGGTCCGTCCGTCATATGGAACCACAGACCGGGACACTGACGGGAGGAAAGCCGCTGATGCTCCGGTTCTTTTCCCGCCAGCAGCAGCTCACAGACACACAAAGAAGAAGAAAAAAACAACAAGAGCAAACAAGTTTATTAAAATTCATAAATACTACAACTTCCGGTGCTGCCCCACACGTCATCTCTGCGTGACTGTGCTGTAGTTCTAGAGAGGGATGCCTGGAATGTTTGTGCGCACATAAGACTACATTATCCAGAGTGCACCGCGGCCGGCATATTGTAAACATGCATGGAGGCTGAAGGACGAAGTGACTGATGATCGGTGAGTTCTACTAAAGAGATCCACTGTCATTGGTTCTACTAAAGAGTTCTGTCATTGGTTCTACTAAAGAGATCCACTGTCATTGGTTCTACTAAAGAGATCCACTGTCACTGGTTCTGCTAAAGAGATCTGTCATTGGTTCTACTAAAGAGATCCACTGTCATTGGTTCTACTAAAGAGTTCTGTCATTGGTTTACTAAAGAGATCCACTGTCATTGGTTCTATAAAGAGTTCTGTCATTGGTTCTACTAAAGAGTTCTGTCATTGGTTCTACTAAAGAGTTCTGTCATTGGTTCTACTAAAGAGATCCACTGTCATTGGTTCTACTAAAGAGATCCACTGTCATTGGTTCTACTAAAGAGATCCACTGTCATTGGTTCTACTAAAGAGATCCACTGTCATTGGTTCTACTAAAGAGATCCACTGTCATGGTTCTACTAAAGAGATCCACTGTCATTGGTTCTACTAAAGAGTTCTGTCATTGGTTCTACTAAAGAGTTCTGTCATTGGTTCTACTAAAGAGTTCTGTCATTGGTTCTACTAAAGAGTTCTGTCATTGGTTCTACTAAAGACTTCTGTCATTGGTTCTACTAAAGATCCATGTCATTGGTTCTACTAAAGAGATCCACTGTCATTGGTTCTACTAAAGAGATCCACTGTCATTGGTTCTACTAAAGAGATCCACTGTCATTGGTTCTACTAAAGAGTTCTGTCACTGGTTCTACTAAAGAGATCTGTCATTGGTTCTACTAAAGAGTTCTGTCATTGGTTCTATAAAGAGTTCTGTCATTGGTTCTACTAAAGAGTTCTGTCATTGGTTCTACTAAGAGTTCTGTCATTGGTTCTACTAAAGAGTTCTGTCATTGGTTCTACTAAAGACTTCTGTCATTGGTCTACTAAAGAGATCCACTGTCATTGGTTCTACTAAAGAGATCCACTGTCATTGGTTCTACTAAAGAGCCACTGTCATTGGTTCTACTAAAGAGATCCACTGTCATTGGTTCTACTAAAGAGTTCTGTCACTGGTTCTACTAAAGAGATCCACTGTCATTGGTTCTACTAAAGAGATCCACTGTCATTGGTTCTACTAAAGAGATCCACTGTCATTGGTTCTACTAAAGAGATCCACTGTCATTGGTTCTACTAAAGAGTTCTGTCATTGGTTCTACTAAAGAGATCCACTGTCATGGTTCTACTAAAGAGATCCACTGTCATTGGTTCTACTAAAGAGATCCACTGTCATTGGTTCTACTAAAGAGATCCACTGTCATTGGTTCTACTAAAGAGTTCTGTCATTGGTTCTACTAAAGAGATCCACTGTCATTGGTTCTACTAAAGAGATCCACTGTCATTGGTTCTACTAAAGAGATCCACTGTCATTGGTTCTACTAAAGAGATCCACTGTCATTGGTTCTACTAAAGAGTTCTGTCATTGGTTCTACTAAAGAGTTCTGTCATTGGTTCTACTAAAGAGATCCACTGTCATTGGTTCTACTAAAGAGATCCACTGTCATTGGTTCTACTAAAGAGATCCACTGTCATTGGTTCTACTAAAGAGTTCTGTCATTGGTTCTACTAAAGAGTTCTGTCATTGGTTCTACTAAAGACTTCTGTCATTGGTTCTACTAAAGACTTCTGTCATTGGTTCTACTAAAGACTTCTGTCATTGGTTCTACTAAAGAGATCCACTGTCATTGGTTCTACTAAGAGATCCACTGTCATTGGTTCTACTAAAGAGATCCACTGTCATTGGTTCTACTAAAGAGATCCACTGTCATTGGTTCTACTAAGAGTTCTGTCACTGGTTCTACTAAAGAGATCCACTGTCATTGGTTCTACTAAAGAGATCCACTGTCATTGGTTCTACTAAAGAGATCCACTGTCATTGGTTCTACTAAAGAGATCCACTGTCATTGGTTCTACTAAAGAGTTCTGTCATTGGTTCTACTAAAGAGATCCACTGTCATTGGTTCTACTAAAGAGATCCACTGTCATTGGTTCTACTAAAGAGATCCACTGTCATTGGTTCTACTAAAGAGTTCTGTCATTGGTTCTACTAAAGAGTTCTGTCATTGGTTCTACTAAAGAGATCCACTGTCATTGGTTCTACTAAAGAGATCCACTGTCATTGGTTCTACTAAAGAGATCCACTGTCATTGGTTCTACTAAAGAGTTCTGTCATTGGTTCTACTAAAGAGATCCACTGTCATTGGTTCTACTAAAGAGATCCACTGTCATTGGTTCTACTAAAGAGATCCACTGTCATTGGTTCTACTAAAGAGATCCACTGTCATTGGTTCTACTAAAGAGATCCACTGTCATTGGTTCTACTAAAGAGTTCTGTCATTGGTTCTACTAAAGAGATCCACTGTCATTGGTTCTACTAAAGAGATCCACTGTCATTGGTTCTACTAAAGAGATCCACTGTCATTGGTTCTACTAAAGAGATCCACTGTCATTGGTTCTACTAAAGACTTCTGTCATTGTTCTACTAAAGAGATCCATTGTCATTGGTTCTACTAAAGAGATCCACTGTCATTGGTTCTATTAAAGAGATCCACTGTCATTGGTTCTACTAAAGAGATCCACTGTCATTGGTTCTACTAAAGAGATCCACTGTCATTGGTTCTACTAAAGAGTTCTGTCATTGGTTCTACTAAAGAGATCCACTGTCATTGGTTCTACTAAAGAGATCCACTGTCATTGGTTCTATTAAGAGATCCACTGTCATTGGTTCTACTAAAGAGATCCACTGTCATTGGTTCTACTAAAGAGATCCACTGTCATTGGTTCTACTAAATAGATCCACTGTCATTGGTTCTACTAAAGAGTTCTGTCATTGGTTCTACTAAAGAGTTCTGTCATTGGTTCTACTAAAGAGTTCTGTCATTGGTTCTACTAAAGAGTTCTGTCATTGGTTCTACTAAAGAGATCCACTGTCATTGGTTCTACTAAAGAGTTCTGTCATTGGTTCTACTAAAGAGATCCACTGTCATTGGTTCTACTAAAGAGTTCTGTCATTGGTTCTACTAAAGAGATCCACTGTCATTGGTTCTACTAAAGAGTTCTGTCATTGGTTCTACTAAAGAGTTCTGTCATTGGTTCTACTAAAGACTTCTGTCATTGGTTCTACTAAAGAGATCCACTGTCATTGGTTCTACTAAAGAGATCCACTGTCATTGGTTCTACTAAAGAGATCCACTGTCATTGGTTCTACTAAAGAGATCCACTGTCATTGGTTCTACTAAAGAGTTCTGTCATTGGTTCTACTAAAGAGATCCACTGTCATTGGTTCTACTAAAGAGTTCTGTCATTGGTTCTACTAAAGAGTTCTGTCATTGGTTCTACTAAAGAGATCCACTGTCATTGGTTCTACTAAAGAGATCCACTGTCATTGGTTCTATTAAAGAGATCCACTGTCATTGGTTCTACTAAAGAGATCCACTGTCATTGGTTCTACTAAAGAGATCCACTGTCATTGGTTCTACTAAAGAGATCCACTGTCATTGGTTCTACTAAAGAGTTCTGTCATTGGTTCTACTAAAGAGTTCTGTCATTGGTTCTACTAAAGAGTTCTGTCATTGGTTCTACTAAAGAGTTCTGTCATTGGTTCTACTAAAGAGATCCACTGTCATTGGTTCTACTAAAGAGTTCTGTCATTGGTTCTACTAAAGAGATCCACTGTCATTGGTTCTACTAAGAGTTCTGTCATTGGTTTACTAAAGAGATCCACTGTCATTGGTTCTACTAAAGAGATCCACTGTCATTGGTTCTACTAAAAAGTTCTGTCATTGGTTCTACTAAAGAGTTCTGTCATTGGTTCTACTAAAGAGTTCTGTCATTGGTTCTACTAAAGAGATCCACTGTCATTGGTTCTACTAAAGAGTTCTGTCATTGGTTCTACTAAAGAGTTCTGTCATTGGTTCTACTAAAGAGTTCTGTCATTGGTTCTACTAAAGAGATCCACTGTCATTGGTTCTACTAAAGAGATCTGTCATTGGTTCTACTAAAGAGTTCCACTGTCATTGGTTCTACTAAAGAGTTCTGTTATTGGTTCTACTAAAGAGTTCTGTCATTGGTTCTACTAAAGAGTTCTGTCATTGGTTCTACTAAAGAGTTCTGTCATTGGTTCTACTAAAGAGATCCACTGTCATTGGTTCTACTAAAGAGATCCACTGTCATTGGTTCTACTAAAGAGATCCACTGTCATTGGTTCTACTAAAGAGATCCACTGTCATTGGTTCTACTAAAGAGTTCTGTCATTGGTTCTAAAGAGATCCACTGTCATTGGTTCTACTAAAGAGATCCACTGTCATTGGTTCTACTAAAGAGATCCACTGTCATTGGTTCTACTAAAGAGATCCACTGTCACTGGTTCTACTAAAGAGATCTGTCATTGGTTCTACTAAAGAGTTCCACTGTCATGGTTCTACTAAAGAGTTCCACTGTCATTGGTTCTACTAAAGAGATCCACTGTCATTGGTTCTACTAAAGAGATCCACTGTCATTGGTTCTACTAAAGAGATCCACTGTCATTGGTTCTACTAAAGAGATCCACTGTCATTGGTTCTACTAAAGAGATCTGTCATTGGTTCTACTAAAGAGTTCCACTGTCATTGGTTCTACTAAAGAGTTCCACTGTCATTGGTTCTACTAAAGAGATCCACTGTCATTGGTTCTACTAAAGAGATCCGCTGTCATTGGTTCTACTAAAGAGATCCACTGTCATTGGTTCTACTAAAGAGTTCTGTCATTGGTTCTACTAAAGAGTTCCACTGTCATTGGTTCTACTAAAGAGTTCCACTGTCATTGGTTCTACTAAAGAGATCCACTGTCATTGGTTCTACTAAAGAGATCCACTGTCATTGGTTCTACTAAAGAGATCTGTCATTGGTTCTACTAAAGAGTTCCACTGTCATTGGTTCTACTAAAGAGATCCACTGTCATTGGTTCTACTAAAGAGATCCACTGTCATTGGTTCTATAAAGAGTTCCACTGTCATTGGTTCTACTAAAGAGTTCCACTGTCATTGGTTCTACTAAAGAGATCCACTGTCATTGGTTCTACTAAAGAGATCCGCTGTCATTGGTTCTACTAAAGAGTTCTGTTATTGGTTCTACTAAAGAGTTCTGTCATTGGTTCTACTAAAGAGTTCTGTCATTGGTTCTACTAAAGAGATCCACTGTCATTGGTTCTACTAAAGAGATCTGTCATTGGTTCTACTAAAGAGTTCCACTGTCATTGGTTCTACTAAAGAGTTCTGTTATTGGTTCTACTAAAGAGTTCTGTCATTGGTTCTACTAAAGAGTTCTGTCATTGGTTCTACTAAAGAGTTCTGTCATTGGTTCTACTAAAGAGATCCACTGTCATTGGTTCTACTAAAGAGATCCACTGTCATTGGTTCTACTAAAGAGATCCACTGTCATTGGTTCTACTAAAGAGATCCACTGTCATTGGTTCTACTAAAGATCTGTCATTGGTTCTACTAAAGAGATCCACTGTCATTGGTTCTACTAAAGAGATCCACTGTCATTGGTTCTACTAAAGAGATCCACTGTC
Organism: Collichthys lucidus; assembly: GCA_004119915.2. NCBI lineage: Eukaryota > Metazoa > Chordata > Actinopteri > Sciaenidae > Collichthys > Collichthys lucidus. The sequence continues at coordinate 3,615,537 of ML142789.1, forward strand.
ATTGGTTCTACTAAAGAGATCCACTGTCACTGGTTCTACTAAAGAGATCTGTCATTGGTTCTACTAAAGAGTTCCACTGTCATTGGTTCTACTAAAGAGTTCCACTGTCATTGGTTCTACTAAAGAGATCCACTGTCATTGGTTCTACTAAAGAGATCCACTGTCATTGGTTCTACTAAAGAGATCCACTGTCATTGGTTCTACTAAAGAGATCCACTGTCATTGGTTCTACTAAAGAGATCTGTCATTGGTTCTACTAAAGAGTTCCACTGTCATTGGTTCTACTAAAGAGTTCCACTGTCATTGGTTCTACTAAAGAGATCCACTGTCATTGGTTCTACTAAAGAGATCCGCTGTCATTGGTTCTACTAAAGAGATCCACTGTCATTGGTTCTACTAAAGAGTTCTGTCATTGGTTCTACTAAAGAGTTCCACTGTCATTGGTTCTACTAAAGAGTTCCACTGTCATTGGTTCTACTAAAGAGATCCACTGTCATTGGTTCTACTAAAGAGATCCACTGTCATTGGTTCTACTAAAGAGATCTGTCATTGGTTCTACTAAAGAGATCTGTCATTGGTTCTACTAAAGAGTTCCACTGTCATTGGTTCTACTAAAGAGATCCACTGTCATTGGTTCTACTAAAGAGATCTGTCATTGGTTCTACTAAAGAGTTCCACTGTCATTGGTTCTACTAAAGAGTTCCACTGTCATTGGTTCTACTAAAGAGATCCACTGTCATTGGTTCTACTAAAGAGATCCGCTGTCATTGGTTCTACTAAAGAGTTCTGTCATTGGTTCTACTAAAGAGATCCACTGTCATTGGTTCTACTAAAGAGATCCACTGTCATTGGTTCTACTAAAGAGTTCTGTCATTGGTTCTACTAAAGAGTTCTGTCATTGGTTCTACTAAAGAGTTCTGTCATTGGTTCTACTAAGAGATCCACTGTCATTGGTTCTACTAAAGAGTTCTGTCATTGGTTCTACTAAAGAGTTCTGTCATTGGTTCTACAAAGAGTTCTGTCATTGGTTCTACTAAAGAGATCCACTGTCATTGGTTCTACTAAAGAGATCCACTGTCATTGGTTCTACTAAAGAGATCCACTGTCATTGGTTCTACTAAAGAGATCCACTGTCATTGGTTCTACTAAAGAGATCCACTGTCATTGGTTCTACTAAAGAGATCCACTGTCATTGGTTCTACTAAAGAGTTCTGTCATGGTTCTACTAAAGAGTTCTGTCATTGGTTCTACTAAAGAGTTCTGTCATTGGTTCTACTAAAGAGTTCTGTCATTGGTTCTACTAAAGACTTCTGTCATTGGTTCTACTAAAGAGATCCACTGTCATTGGTTCTACTAAAGAGATCCACTGTCATTGGTTCTACTAAAGAGATCCACTGTCATTGGTTCTACTAAAGAGATCCACTGTCATTGGTTCTACTAAAGAGTTCTGTCACTGGTTCTACTAAAGAGATCTGTCATTGGTTCTACTAAAGAGTTCTGTCATTGGTTCTACTAAAGAGTTCTGTCATTGGTTCTACTAAAGAGTTCTGTCATTGGTTCTACTAAAGAGTTCTGTCATTGGTTCTACTAAAGAGTTCTGTCATTGGTTCTACTAAAGACTTCTGTCATTGGTTCTACTAAAGAGATCCACTGTCATTGGTTCTACTAAAGAGATCCACTGTCATTGGTTCTACTAAAGAGATCCACTGTCATTGGTTCTACTAAAGAGATCCACTGTCATTGGTTCTACTAAAGAGTTCTGTCACTGGTTCTACTAAAGAGATCCACTGTCATTGGTTCTACTAAAGAGATCCACTGTCATTGGTTCTACTAAAGAGATCCACTGTCATTGGTTCTACTAAAGAGATCCACTGTCATTGGTTCTACTAAAGAGTTCTGTCATTGGTTCTACTAAAGAGATCCACTGTCATTGGTTCTACTAAAGAGATCCACTGTCATTGGTTCTACTAAAGAGATCCACTGTCATTGGTCTACTAAAGAGATCCACTGTCATTGGTTCTACTAAAGAGTTCTGTCATTGGTTCTACTAAAGAGTTCTGTCATTGGTTCTACTAAAGAGATCCACTGTCATTGGTTCTACTAAAGAGATCCACTGTCATTGGTTCTACTAAAGAGATCCACTGTCATTGGTTCTACTAAAGAGTTCTGTCATTGGTTCTACTAAAGAGTTCTGTCATTGGTTCTACTAAAGACTTCTGTCATTGGTTCTACTAAAGACTTCTGTCATTGGTTCTACTAAAGACTTCTGTCATTGGTTCTACTAAAGAGATCCACTGTCATTGGTTCTACTAAAGAGATCCACTGTCATTGGTTCTACTAAAGAGATCCACTGTCATTGGTTCTACTAAAGAGATCCACTGTCATTGGTTCTACTAAAGAGATCCACTGTCATTGGTTCTACTAAAGAGTTCTGTCACTGGTTCTACTAAAGAGATCCACTGTCATTGGTTCTACTAAAGAGATCCACTGTCATTGGTTCTACTAAAGAGATCCACTGTCATTGGTTCTACTAAAGAGATCCACTGTCATTGGTTCTACTAAAGAGTTCTGTCATTGGTTCTACTAAAGAGATCCACTGTCATTGGTTCTACTAAAGAGATCCACTGTCATTGGTTCTACTAAAGAGATCCACTGTCATTGGTTCTACTAAAGAGTTCTGTCATTGGTTCTACTAAAGAGTTCTGTCATTGGTTCTACTAAAGAGATCCACTGTCATTGGTTCTACTAAAGAGATCCACTGTCATTGGTTCTACTAAAGAGATCCACTGTCATTGGTTCTACTAAAGAGTTCTGTCATTGGTTCTACTAAAGAGATCCACTGTCATTGGTTCTACTAAAGAGATCCACTGTCATTGGTTCTACTAAAGAGATCCACTGTCATTGGTTCTACTAAAGAGATCCACTGTCATTGGTTCTACTAAAGAGATCCACTGTCATTGGTTCTACTAAAGAGTTCTGTCATTGGTTCTACTAAAGAGATCCACTGTCATTGGTTCTACTAAAGAGATCCACTGTCATTGGTTCTACTAAAGAGATCCACTGTCATTGGTTCTACTAAAGAGATCCACTGTCATTGGTTCTACTAAAGACTTCTGTCATTGGTTCTACTAAAGAGATCCATTGTCATTGGTTCTACTAAAGAGATCCACTGTCATTGGTTCTATTAAAGAGATCCACTGTCATTGGTTCTACTAAAGAGATCCACTGTCATTGGTTCTACTAAAGAGATCCACTGTCATTGGTTCTACTAAAGAGTTCTGTCATTGGTTCTACTAAAGAGATCCACTGTCATTGGTTCTAAAAGAGATCCACTGTCATTGGTTCTATTAAAGAGATCCACTGTCATTGGTTCTACTAAAGAGATCCACTGTCATTGGTTCTACTAAAGAGATCCACTGTCATTGGTTCTACTAAATAGATCCACTGTCATTGGTTCTACTAAAGAGTTCTGTCATTGGTTCTACTAAAGAGTTCTGTCATTGGTTCTACTAAAGAGTTCTGTCATTGGTTCTACTAAAGAGTTCTGTCATTGGTTCTACTAAAGAGATCCACTGTCATTGGTTCTACTAAAGAGTTCTGTCATTGGTTCTACTAAAGAGATCCACTGTCATTGGTTCTACTAAAGAGTTCTGTCATTGGTTCTACTAAGAGATCCACTGTCATTGGTTCTACTAAAGAGTTCTGTCATTGGTTCTACTAAAGAGTTCTGTCATTGGTTCTACTAAAGACTTCTGTCATTGGTTCTACTAAAGAGATCCACTGTCATTGGTTCTACTAAAGAGATCCACTGTCATTGGTTCTACTAAAGAGATCCACTGTCATTGGTTCTACTAAAGAGATCCACTGTCATTGGTTCTACTAAAGAGATCCACTGTCATTGGTTCTACTAAGAGTTCTGTCATTGGTTCTACTAAAGAGATCCACTGTCATTGGTTCTACTAAGAGTTCTGTCATTGGTTCTACTAAAGAGTTCTGTCATTGGTTCTACTAAAGAGATCCACTGTCATTGGTTCTACTAAAGAGATCCACTGTCATTGGTTCTATTAAAGAGATCCACTGTCATTGGTTCTACTAAAGAGATCCACTGTCATTGGTTCTACTAAAGAGATCCACTGTCATTGGTTCTACTAAAGAGATCCACTGTCATTGGTTCTACTAAAGAGTTCTGTCATTGGTTCTACTAAAGAGTTCTGTCATTGGTTCTACTAAAGAGTTCTGTCATTGGTTCTACTAAAGAGTTCTGTCATTGGTTCTACTAAAGAGATCCACTGTCATTGGTTCTACTAAAGAGTTCTGTCATTGGTTCTACTAAAGAGATCCACTGTCATTGGTTCTACTAAAGAGTTCTGTCATTGGTTCTACTAAAGAGTTCTGTCATTGGTTCTACTAAAGAGATCCACTGTCATTGGTTCTACTAAAGAGATCCACTGTCATTGGTTCTACTAAAGAGATCCACTGTCATTGGTTCTACTAAAGAGATCCACTGTCATTGGTTCTACTAAAGAGATCCACTGTCATTGGTTCTACTAAAGAGATCCACTGTCATTGGTTCTACTAAAGAGATCCACTGTCATTGGTTCTATTAAAGAGATCCACTGTCATTGGTTCTACTAAAGAGTTCTGTCATTGGTTCTACTAAAGAGATCCACTGTCATTGGTTCTACTAAAGAGTTCTGTCATTGGTTCTACTAAAGAGTTCTGTCATTGGTTCTACTAAAGAGATCCACTGTCACTGGTTCTGCTTGCCTCAGTGTTCGTGCGGTATAACCTGGGCCCAGGTGTGGCCGTGGAGCTGCAGGAGGAGTCCAGTGTGGCTGAGCTAAAGGAGGTGGTGGGGAGTCAGCAGGGAGTCCGACCCGAGAACCTGAGGGTTCTTTTCGCTGGGAGGGAGCTGAGGAGCACTGCCACACTGCAGGTGAGTCCAGACCAGACCAGACCAGACCAGACCAGATCTAGTCCAAACTTACCTCTGTCCTCCTCTGTCCTCCTCTGTCCTCCTCTGTCCTCCTCTCAGAGCTGTGACCTCCCGGAGCAGAGTACCGTTCATGTTGTCCTCCCGCCATCAGGTTCCTCCTCCTCCTGTCTGCTTCTCCTGCAGGAGAGATTGTCTAAAGGAGGACAGGAGGAGCAGAGCCGGCTGACCAGGCTGGACCTCAGCTCCTTGCGCCTCCCCTCCACCTCCTCCGGACTGGCTGTGATCCTGGAGGGGAGTGATGGAGAAAGAGGTGATGGAGAAGAACAAGGAGGAGGTGAAGAGGTGACAGAGGCTCAGGCTGCACCTCTGAAAGGTAAGAGGACGTCCCCACAGTGTCAGTACTCTGACACTCTGACTGTGTGTATTTGTGTGTACAGGTGTACTCTGACTGTGTGTACTGGTGTGTACAGGTGTGCGTACCCGCAATACTTTCTTTGTTCATTGTAAGAGCTGCAGCTCGGTGCAACCAGGAAAACTGAGAGTCCGCTGCGGGAGGTGCAGACAGACGACGCTGACACTCAGCAGGGTAAAACGCAGTATCAGCAACATTTGACTACTCTGTAAAATCATTTGACTACTCTGTAAAATCATTTGACTACTCTGTAAAATCATTTGACTACTCTGTAAAATCATTTGACTACTCTGTAAAATCATTTGGCTACTCTGTAAAATCATTTGGCTACTCTGTAAAATCATTTGGCTACTCTGTAAAATCATTTGGCTACTCTGTAAAATGATGATGACTCTCTGTCAGGGTCCTTCCTGTTGGGAGGACGTTCTCCTTCGAGGTCGTATCCATGGTGTGTGTCAATCAGATGGTTGTCAAGGAAACGAAGCGGTAAGGGATGGACATCCTACTTTTAATATGGTGAGTGGTACATCAGTCCATACAGGGGCATTGTGGGAAATGCCGTTTTCTTAACTGTGTGTGTGCAGGAGTTCTACATGAAGTGTGCGTCCCATCCGACCTCAGATGACGACCACTCTGTGGCCCTCGACCTCATTATGACCAACAGCAGAGACGTCCCCTGTATCGCCTGCACTGACGTCATGTAACACACACAGTAACACACGTTACGTCATTTAACACACACAGTAACACACGTTACGTCATGTAACACACACAGTAACACACGTTACATCATGTAACACACAGAGTAACACACGTTACATCATGAAACACACAGAGTAACACACGTTACATCATGTAACGCACACAGTAACACACGTTACATCATGAAACGCACACAGTAACACACGTTACGTCATGTAACGCACACAGTAACACACGTTACATCATGAAACACACACAGTAACACACGTTACGTCATGTAACACACAGAGTAACACACGTTACATCATGAAACGCACACAGTAACACACGTTACGTCATGTAACGCACACAGTAACACACGTTACATCATGAAACACACACAGTAACACACGTTACATCATGAAACACACACAGTAACACACGTTACGTCATGTAACGCACACAGTAACACACGTTACATCATGAAACACACACAGTAACACACGTTACGTCATGTAACGCACACAGTAACACACGTTACGTCATGTAACGCACACAGTAACACACGTTACATCATGAAACACACACAGTAACACACGTTACGTCATGTAACGCACACAGTAACACACGTTACATCATGAAACACACACAGTAACACACGTTACGTCATGTAACGCACACAGTAACACACGTTACATCATGAAACACACACAGTAACACACGTTACATCATGAAACACACACAGTAACACACGTTACGTCATGAAACGCACACAGTAACACACGTTACATCATGAAACACACACAGTAACACACGTTACGTCATGTAACGCACACAGTAACACACGTTACGTCATGTAACACACACAGTAACACACGTTACGTCATGTAACACACACAGTAACACACGTTACGTCATGTAACACACACAGTAACACACGTTACATCATGAAACACACACAGTAACACACGTTACGTCATGAAACGCACACAGTAACACACGTTACGTCATGAAACACACACAGTAACACACGTTACGTCATGTAACGCACACAGTAACACACGTTACGTCATGTAACGCACACAGTAACACACGTTACGTCATGTAACACACACAGTAACACACGTTACGTCATGTAACACACACAGTAACACACGTTACGTCATGTAACGCACACAGTAACACACGTTACGTCATGAAACACACACAGTAACACACGTTACGTCATGAAACACACACAGTAACACACGTTACGTCATGTAACGCACACAGTAACACACGTTACGTCATGTAACACACACAGTAACACACGTTACGTCATGAAACACACACAGTAACACACGTTACGTCATGTAACGCACACAGTAACACACGTTACGTCATGTAACACACACAGTAACACACGTTACGTCATGTAACACACACAGTAACACACGTTACGTCATGCAACGCACACAGTAACACACGTTACATCATGTAACGCACACAGTAACACACGTTACGTCATGTAACACACACAGTAACACACGTTACGTCATGTAACGCACACAGTAACACACGTTACGTCATGCAACGCACACAGTAACACACGTTACGTCATGCAACGCACGTTACGTCATGTAACACACACAGTAACACACGTTACGTTACTAAACACACACAGTAACACACGTTACGTCATGTAACACACACAGTAACACACGTTACGTTACTAAACACACACAGTAACACACGTTACGTCATGTAACGCACACAGTAACACACGTTACGTCATGTAACGCACACAGTAACACACGTTACGTCATGTAACGCACACAGTAACACACGTTACGTCATGTAACGCACACAGTAACACACGTTACATCATGTAACGCACACAGTAACACACGTTACGTCATGCAACACACACAGTAACACACGTTACGTCATGCAACGCACACAGTAACACACGTTACGTCATGCAACGCACACAAACACACGTTACGTCATGCAACGCACACAGTAACACACGTTACGTCATGCAACGCACACAGTAACACACGTTACGTCATGCAACGCACACAGTAACACACGTTACGTCATGCAACGCACACAGTAACACACGTTACGTCATGCAACGCACACAGTAACACACGTTACGTCATGCAACGCACACAGTAACACACGTTACGTCATGCAACGCACACAGTAACACACGTTACGTCATGTAACGCACACAGTAACACACGTTACGTCATGTAACGCACACAGTAACACACGTTACGTCATGTAACACACACAGTAACACACGTTACGTCATGTAACACACACAGTAACACACGTTACGTCATGCAACGCACGTTACGTCATGTAACGCACACAGTAACACACGTTACGTCATGTAACACACACAGTAACACACGTTACGTCATGCAACGCACGTTACGTCATGTAACGCACACAGTAACACACGTTACGTCATGTAACACAGTAACACACGTTACGTCATGTAACGCACACAGAACACACGTTACGTCATGTAACACAACAGTAACACACGTTACGTCATGCAACGCACGTTACGTCATGTAACGCACACAGTAACACACGTTACGTCATGTAACACACACAGTAACACACGTTACGTCATGCAACGCACGTTACGTCATGTAACGACACAGTAACACACGTTACGTCATGAAACACACACAGTAACACACGTTACGTCATGTAACACACACAGTAACACACGTTACGTTACTAAACACACACAGTAACACACGTTACGTCATGTAACACACACAGTAACACACGTTACGTCATGTAACGCACACAGTAACACACGTTACGTCATGTAACGCACACAGTAACACACGTTACGTCATGTAACGCACACAGTAACACACGTTACGTCATGTAACGCACACAGTAACACACGTTACGTCATGTAACGCACACAGTAACACACGTTACATCATGTAACGCACACAGTAACACACGTTACGTCATGTAACACACACACAGTAACACACGTTACATCATGTAACGCACACAGTAACACACGTTACGTCATGTAACACACACAGTAACACACGTTACGTCATGCAACGCACGTTACGTCATGTAACGCACACAGTAACACACGTTACGTCATGTAACACACACAGTAACACACGTTACGTCATGCAACGCACGTTACGTCATGTAACGCACACAGTAACACACGTTACGTTACTAAACACACACAGTAACACACGTTACGTCATGTAACACACACAGTAACACACGTTACGTCATGTAACGCACACAGTAACACACGTTACGTCATGTAACGCACACAGTAACACACGTTACGTCATGTAACGCACACAGTAACACACGTTACGTCATGTAACGCACACAGTAACACACGTTACGTCATGTAACGCACACAGTAACACACGTTACGTCATGTAACGCACACAGTAACACACGTTACGTCATGTAACGCACACAGTAACACACGTTACGTCATGTAACACACACAGTAACACACGTTACATCATGTAACGCACATGTAACGCACACAGTAACACACGTTACGTCATGTAACGCACACAGTAACACACGTTACATCATGTAACGCACATGTAACGCACACAGTAACACACGTTACGTCATGTAACGCACACAGTAACACACGTTACGTCATGTAACGCACACAGTAACACACGTTACGTCATGTAACACACACAGTAACACACGTTACGTCATGTAACACACACAGTAACACACGTTACGTCATGTAACGCACACAGTAACACACGTTACGTCATGTAACGCACACAGTAACACACGTTACGTCATGTAACGCACACAGTAACACACGTTACGTCATGTAACGCACACTCTCTCTCAGGGACGTGGTCGTAGTCTTCCAGTGTCCGGAGCGTCATGTGATCTGTCTCGATTGTTTCCATCGTTACTGTCAGACTCGACTAAATGAGCGACAGTTTGTTCACCATCCTGTGATTGGCTACTCACTGCCGTGTGCTGGTGAGTACAGTGTGATGTCACTGCAGTTCAAATCTGTTCATCTGTACTGACTGAAGCCTGCAATGTTATCATTTGGCTACTTCACAGGTGATCAATCAATCAATCAGGTATAATCTATAAAAGTGATTATTTGTGTCTCCAGCTGGCTGTGTTGATTCTCTCGTCAAAGAGCTACATCATTTCAGGATTTTAGGAGATGAACAAGTGAGTGTAACCTTCATACAGGGATATACACAGGTATGTATCTACCTGTGTATATCCCTGTCTGTGTATGGATGACTTGAACATGGAGCAGTTCTCGGCGTACACTCCACTTGTGATGATGTCACTCATTAAAATGTCTCAGTATGGGCGGTACCTGCAGTACGCCGCAGAGGAGTGTCTGCTGACAATTGGCGGACTGATGTGTCCCTCACCTGGCTGTGGGGCGGGGCTTGTCCCACCTGAAGGCAGCAGGAGGGTGGAGTGTCACCGACAGCTCGGCTGTGGCTTCGTCTTCTGCAAAGACTGTAGGGAGGGATACCATGAGGGGGCGTGTCACAGCGATCAGGCTCCGCCCACTGCAGAAGCTACACAGGTGAGCCAACCAATCAATGAACAGCTGACTGACCAATGAACAGATCAGCTGATGATTGATAAACTCCTCCTCTCATTTCTTCAGGGGTTCGTGGTGGACGAGGAGGCGTCCCTCAGAGGGAGGTGGGATCAAGCCTCTCTGCTCCTCCTGCAGGAGTCAACCAAACGCTGCCCCCAGTGTTCAATTCCTGTGGAGAGAAATGGTGAGAACCACCAACAGTTCCTGTTTGGACTGGCCTGGACTGGTCTGAACCACTACAGGTTGCACATTCATCCTTAAGTCTAATGACGCTGATCATCTACTCAATGACTTCAGGGACTTGATGTTGTGTTTGTCGCCCCCTGCAGGTGGCTGCATGCACATGCTCTGTCCCATGTGCAAGGCCGAGTGGTGCTGGATCTGTGGAGTCACCTGGAACAGAGACTGTATGGGGGACCACTGGTTTGGGTAACGCGGCACGAGTCGAGGATCCTAACCTGCTTGTCCCGCTGAACACTGATAATCAAACAATAATCAATAACCTTTATGATGTGATGTCACGTGTGAACACAGGATTGTGGGAGATGTGGTTTCAGATGCTGAGCAATAAAAATATTTAAAGAAATCATCTGATTGAAACTTTACAAACTATCAGCTGAGGCTGACTCACATCTGACGGTCCTTTATGATTGGACA
>ML142789.1:3626931-3724320 GCA_004119915.2 Collichthys lucidus
GTGGTGTGTGTGTGTGTGTGTGTGTGTGTTGTGTCTGTCTGTAGCTCTCTGATGTCCTGTCTGTAGCTCTGATGTCCTGTCTGTAGTTCTCATGTTCAGTCTGTAGTTCTCATGTCCTGTCTGTAGTTCTCATGTCCTGTCTGTAGTTCTCATGTCCTGTCTGTAGTTCTCATGTCCTGTCTGTAGTTCTCATGTCCTGTCTGTAGTTCTCATGTCCTGTCTGTAGTTCTCATGTTCAGTCTGTAGTTCTCATGTCCTGTCTGTAGTTCTCATGTCCAGTCTGTAGTTCTCATGTCCAGTCTGTAGTTCTGATGTCCTGTCTGTAGTTCTCATGTTCAGTCTGTAGTTCTCATGTCCAGTCTGTAGTTCTCATGTTTAGTCTGTAGTTCTCATGTTTAGTCTGTAGTTCTCATGTTCAGTCTGTAGTTCTCATGTCCTGTCTGTAGTTCTCATGTTCAGTCTGTAGTTCTCATGTTTAGTCTGTAGTTCTCATGTCCTGTCTGTAGTTCTCATGTCCAGTCTGTAGTTCTCATGTTCAGTCTGTAGTTCTCATGTTCAGTCTGTAGTTCTCATGTCCAGTCTGTAGTTCTCATGTCCTGTCTGTAGTTCTCATGTTTAGTCTGTAGTTCTCATGTTCAGTCTGTAGTTCTCATGTCCTGTCTGTAGTTCTCATGTTCAGTCTGTAGTTCTCATGTCCTGTCTGTAGTTCTCATGTCCAGTCTGTAGTTCTCATGTCCAGTCTGTAGTTCTCATATTCAGTCTGTAGTTCTCATGTCCTGTCTGTAGTTCTCATATTCAGTCTGTAGTTCTCATGTCCAGTCTGTAGTTCTCATATTCAGTCTGTAGTTCTCATGTCCAGTCTGTAGTTCTCATGTCCTGTCTGTAGTTCTCATGTCCAGTCTGTAGTTCTGATGTTCAGTCTGTAGTTCTCATGTTCTGTCTGTAGTTCTCATGTTCAGTCTGTAGTTCTCATGTTCTGTCTGTAGTTCTCATGTTCTGTCTGTAGTTCTCATGTTCAGTCTGTAGTTCTCATGTTCAGTCTGTAGTTCTCATGTTCTGTCTGTAGTTCTCATGTCCTGTCTGTAGTTCTCATGTCCTGTCTGTAGTTCTCATGTCCTGTCTGTAGTTCTCATGTTCTGTCTGTAGTTCTCATGTTCTGTCTGTAGTTCTCATGTTCTGTCTGTAGTTCTCATGTTCTGTCTGTAGTTCTCATGTTCTGTCTGTAGTTCTCATGTCCTGTCTGTAGTTCTCATGTTCTGTCTGTAGTTCTCATGTCCTGTCTGTAGTTCTCATGTCCTGTCTGTAGTTCTCATGTCCTGTCTGTAGTTCTCATGTTCTGTCTGTAGTTCTCATGTCCAGTCTGTAGTTCTCATATTCAGTCTGTAGTTCTCATGTCCAGTCTGTAGTTCTGATGTTCTGTCTGTAGTTCTCATGTTCAGTCTGTAGCTCTCATGTTCAGTCTGTAGTTCTCATGTTCTGTCTGTAGTTCTCATGTCCTGTCTGTAGTTCTCATGTTCAGTCTGTAGTTCTCATGTTCAGTCTGTAGTTCTCATGTTCTGTCTGTAGTTCTCATGTTCTGTCTGTAGTTCTCATGTTCAGTCTGTAGTTCTCATGTTCAGTCTGTAGTTCTCATGTTCAGTCTGTAGTTCTGATGTTCAGTCTGTAGTTCTCATGTCCAGTCTGTAGTTCTCATGTCCAGTCTGTAGTTCTCATGTCCTGTCTGTAGTTCTCATGTCCTGTCTGTAGTTCTCATGTCCTGTCTTTAGTTCTCGTGTCCTGTCTGTAGCTCTGGTGTTCTGTCTGTAGCTCTGGTGTTCTGTCTGTAGCTCTGGTGTTCTGTCTGTAGCTCTGGTGTTCTGTCTGTAGTTCTCGTGTCCTGTCTGTAGTTCTCGTGTCCTGTCTGTAGCTCTGGTGTTCTGTCTGTAGTTCTCGTGTCCTGTCTGTAGTTCTCGTGTCCTGTCTGTAGCTCTGGTGTTCTGTCTGTAGTTCTCATGTCCTGTCTGTAGTTCTCATGTCCTGTCTGTAGTTCTCATGTTCAGTCTGTAGTTCTCATGTTCTGTCTGTAGTTCTCGTGTCCTGTCTGTAGTTCTCGTGTTCAGTCTGTAGTTCTCGTGTCCTGTCTGTAGTTCTCGTGTTCAGTCTGTAGTTATCGTGTTCTGTCTGTAGTTCTCGTGTTCTGTCTGTAGTTCTCGTGTTCAGTCTGTAGTTCTCGTGTCCAGTCTGTAGTTCTCGTGTCCAGTCTGTAGTTCTCGTGTCCAGTCTGTAGTTCTCGTGTCCTGTCTGTAGTTCTCGTGTCCTGTCTGTAGTTCTCATGTCCTGTCTGTAGTTCTCATGTTCTGTCTGTAGCTCTGGTGTTCTGTCTGTAGCTCTGATGTTCTGTCTGTAGTTCTCATGTCCAGTCTGTAGTTCTCATGTCCAGTCTGTAGTTCTCATGTCCTGTCTGTAGTTCTCATGTTCAGTCTGTAGTTCTCATGTCCTGTCTGTAGTTCTCATGTTCTGTCTGTAGCTCTGGTGTTCTGTCTGTAGCTCTGATGTTCTGTCTGTAGTTCTCATGTCCAGTCTGTAGTTCTCATGTCCAGTCTGTAGTTCTCATGTCCAGTCTGTAGTTCTCATGTTCAGTCTGTAGTTCTCATGTCCTGTCTGTAGTTCTCATGTCCTGTCTGTAGTTCTCGTGTCCTGTCTGTAGTTCTCGTGTCCTGTCTGTAGCTCTGGTGTTCTGTCTGTAGTTCTCATGTCCAGTCTGTAGTTCTCATGTCCAGTCTGTAGTTCTCATGTCCAGTCTGTAGTTCTCATGTCCTGTCTGTAGTTCTCATGTCCAGTCTGTAGTTCTCATGTCCTGTCTGTAGTTCTCATGTTCAGTCTGTAGTTCTCATGTCCTGTCTGTAGTTCTCGTGTTCAGTCTGTAGCTCTGATGTTCTGTCTGTTCTGTCTGTGTTTCAGGAGGTCTTGTCAGACTCGGACCGGATCAGGTGAGTCTCTCTGACCTTCAGACTCGGCTGTTGTTTTGTACCAATGACTTGTTAATGGCGTCTCGTCTTGTTACCCAGAATCCTCCAGCAGCAGAACGAGGACCTGCAGCGCCGCCTCTCTCTCTCCACGCACAAGATGGACGCCATGGAGGCGGAGTTTGACGGCAACCGCCACTACATGGAGGCGGAGCTCAGCCGGACTAGAGACGACCTCGACAAGATGAGGGACAAGTTCCGCAGGTGAGGACACGATCTGAACCAGATCCACTTGTGGGGGATGGGGGGGGGGGCGGTCCAGGTTCAGGAGAACCAGACCGGCTAACAAAGCAATGACGTGTAGAAACATGTGAATGAGGCTGTTGATTGGCTGTTTCAGGTGATGATGTCAGATGCTTGATGACTCGTTGGAGCGTGCTTAGTAACACTTCCTGTCTCTCTCTGCAGACTCCAGAACAGCTACACGGCGTCTCAGAGAGCCAATCAGGACCTGGAGGAGAAGCTGCACGCTCTGGTAACCTTTGACCTCCGAGCACTATGATTAGTCCTTTAATCACTGTCAACTCATTAATTATTCAGACTGATTATAATAATAGTGTGTGTGTGTGCGTGCGTGTGCGTGTGCAGATCAGTATCTGATTGATCACTGAGTCTGTCGGGCAGTTTTTATTAATGAGCTGTGTTAATGTGGAGAGTTGACGGACATGTGGGGCGGTTGGTTGCAGCCAGATGGTTGCCGCGGGCAACACAGTCACAGGTGACTGTGAGTCTGTTTACAGTGAACACATTAGATGCTGTTACCATGGTTACCAATGCTACGTCCAGGTTTTAGACAGTCTGCGGGGACGTCACAGAGACTACGTCCAGGTTTTAGACAGTCTGCGGGGACGTCACGGAGACTACGTCCAGGTTTTAGACAGTCTGCGGGGACGTCACGGAGACTACGTCCAGGTTTTGGACAGTCTGCGGGGACGTCACGGTGACTACGTCCAGGTTTTGGACAGTCTGCGGGGACGTCACAGAGACTACGTCCAGGTTTTAGACAGTCTGCGGGGACGTCACAGAGACTACGTCCAGGTTTTAGACAGTCTGCGGGGACGTCACAGAGACTACGTCCAGGTTTTGGACAGTCTGTGTCGTGTTCATGTAAAAATAACTTTCTTAAATGTGGACATTTATCGTGAAAGAGTCTTCATACTTCCTGTTTGTCCCCTGGTGTCTTCATCTTTCTTCTTCTTCTCTTTTTTCCACGCTGCTCTCTGATGGACTGACTCATCTTCATCACCTTCATCAGGCTGCCGTCAGTCAGACATGGGTTCATGCAGTTGGGTTCCATCTTCATCCTCCTCACCCTCTTTCTTCTTCTGTAGTGAAGTTAGCTGATGAGTCCTCAGACAGACGAGCAGCTCGTTAAACTGATGATTACAGTTTATTTTGTGTTTTTGATTAATTAGATGAACTCTGATTGGTTAATTATCACGAGTCAACAGCTAAGCTATGCTAACATCAGCTAAGTAACTAGCTAACACTTAGGCTAAACATGCTAATTCAACAGTTAGCTTCAGTTAGCTGTGTGAGCTAACGTTGGGCTGACTCGACGTGATGATTATTGACTCGTTAACTCTTGGTAAATGTTTATTTATGTTTACTGTGACTCGTGATAGATCCCAAATCTGCATATTTAAATATAATTAATAAGAGCCTCTTTAAGTCGCGTACGAACTAGCAGTAGCGACCTCGCTAACACAAACATTATCTTCTTTTAGCTGTGCTAGCCGCTGTTAGCCACTGTTAGCTTGATGAAGACATGAGCTTTGAGCTTCAGCTTTGATCAGGATCTCATCGATCTTCTTGATCTTCTTGCAGCAGCAGCCACGTCGCCGCAGCCCATAATGCATCTGTGCAGTGCTGCTAGCATGCAGCATTCAAATTATCTGGGAAATGTAGTCCGTTATTGAAGTTTTTAACAGTTTGAACTCAAACTTTCTTATTCCCACATGATCTGAATGAAGGCCCGCCTCCTGTCACCTTAGCCTCCTGATTGGCTGTCGCACCTGTGATTGGCAGGTGGTAACGTGTTCTTGCTCCTCCCACAGCTACGGAAGGTGGAGAGAGACAAAAAGACGATGGACCAGGAGATCGTGGAGCTCACCAACAAACTGCTGGATGCCAAGAACACCATCGACCACCTGGAGGAGCTCAACGTGAGTAAACACTACGTTACCCATGAGCTTCAGCTGTAACATCCCAGATTAGCATGCTAACATTAGCTCTGTCAGTTAGCCACACGACGGCTAAGCCTGCGTATGCGCCATATCACTGCTCCAGGTTGATCATGTGACCGATCATGTGACTAACAGACTTCTGCTGTGTGTTCAGGAGCGGTACAGGCAGGACTGTAATTTGGCCGTCCAGCTGCTCAAATGCAACAAGTCACACTTTAGGAACCACAAGTTCGCTGACGTGAGTACCATTTCATGTCAACATACGGGTGGAGCAGCACGTGGCTGTTTGAAGTGCATTCTGGGTAACGCTCTGACCCTGTGTGTGTGTGTGTGTGTGTGTGTGTGTGTTAGCTGCCGTACGAGCTGCAGGACATGTTGAACAAACACATAAAGAGCAGCCTGCCGGAGAGAGGCCCCGCCCCCTCTCAGGACCCGGACACGCTCAGTTTGACTCCCGCTGACGTCGTGCCGACCTCGGTCATCGCCCGTGTCCTGGAGAAACCTGAACCGCTGGTCCTGAACTCCGCCCAGTCCAGCAGCTGCGGCCGGCCAGTCGCCGAGGACGTCTTTGTGCATGTGGACATGACGGGCCCTGCGGGTGCCGAGGGCCGTGGTCGGGAGAACAGAGGCCAGGAGGAGGCGCAGCAGAACGGTTCCTGCTGCAGTCAGAGCAGTCTGGACGGGCAGTCAGGCGGTGAGGACGTGAGCGGGGCTCCGTCCTTCGAGAAGCTGAACCCGTACCCGCCGCCGCAACCCCCCCACCCGCTGTATCCAGGCCGCAAGGTGATCGAGTTCTCGTCCGACGACAAGGTGAAGATCCCGAAGAACTCGCCACTGCCCAACTGCACCTATGCCACGCGGCAGGCCATCTCGCTGAGCCTCGTCCAGAACGACGACGAGCGCCTCATCCCGGGCAGCCCCTCCTCCTCCTCCGGTGGGGGCACCCACCAACGCACGCCGCCGTCTCAGCGGGACGCCACCAGCGAGCCACTGTCTAGCCAGTCGAGCCCGTTCAGCAGCCCGCCGCAGGTAAGAGTCGAACGCCATGTCGACGTCATGTTCATGTCACATACATGTGAACAGGTTCATATCATGTTAATGTCTTCTTCACCCCCCCGTGCCCCTCCCCTCTCTCATGCCCTTGCCCCTCCCCTCTCTTGTGCCCTTGCCCCTCCCCTCTCTCGTGCCCTGCCCCTCCCTCTCTCGTGCCCTGCCCCTCCCCTCTCTCGTGCCCGTGCCCCTCCCCTCTCTCGTGCCCTTGCCCCTCCTCTCTCTCTCCCCTGCCCCTCCTCTCTCGTGCCCGTGCCCCTCCCCTCTCTCGTGCCCGTGCCCCTCCTCTCTCTCTGCCCCTCCCCTCTCTCCCCTTCCCCTCCTCTCTCTCGTGCCCCTCCCCTCTCTCGTGCCCTTGCCCCTCCCCTCTCTCGTGCCCTTGCCCCTCCTCTCTCTCGTGCCCTTGCCCCTCCCCTCTCTCGTGCCCTTGCCCCTCCCCTCTATCGTGCCCTGCCCCTCCCCTCTCTCGTGCCCTTGCCTCCTCTCTCTCCTCTCGTGCCCTTGCCCCTCCTCTCTCTCGTGCCCTGCCCCTCCTCTCTCTCGTGCCCTTGCCCCTCCTCTCTCTCGTGCCCTGCCCCTCCCTCTCTCGTGCCCTTGCCCCTCCCCTCTCTCGTGCCCTTGCCCCTCCCCTCTCTCGTGCCCTGCCCCCCTCCCTCTCTCGTGCCCTTGCCCCTCCCCTCTCTCGTGCCCTTGCCCCTCCTCTCTCTCGTGCCCTTGCCCCTCCTCTCTCTCGTGCCCTTGCCCCTCCCCTCTCTCGTGCTCTTGCCCCTCCCCTCTCTCGTGCCCTGCCCCTCCCCTCTCTCGTGCCCTTGCCCCTCCCCTCTCTCGTGCCCTTGCCCCTCCCCTCTCTCGTGCCCTTGCCCCTCCTCTCTCTCGTGCCCTTGCCCCTCCTCCTCTCGTGCCCTTGCCCCTCCCCTCTCTCGTGCCCTTGCCCCTCCCCTCAGGCTCCCAGTGTCATGGCGAGCTCAGGCAGCTCTGAGGAGGACTTGCTGGCAAACTGGCAGCGGATGTTTGTGGAGAAGATGGCGCCGGCGTGTGACGGTTCAGTGGTCCACCGCACAGCGTTCAGCAGTCAGACAGCTGAGGAGCTACAAGGAGGAGGCCGGCGCCAGGGGCGGGGTTTCCTTGTCCTCTGACCGCCACAGAGCAGCGTACTCGGACGGAGAGGAAGGCTCGTCAGCGCGCAGCTGGACGCCGAGTCGCGGCTCCAGCCTTGACACCGACACCGAGCCAAGGCCCGGCAGGAGGGGCGCTACGACGGCGACGGCTCCATGGAGGAAGGCGAGCGTCTGCTGATGAACCTGGAGGACGATGGCGGCAGCAGGGACACAGCGGTCACTGTGGCGACCAGCCTCACTGACACCCACAGGAAGGAGCTGCAGGAGGAGGAGGAGGAGGGGAGAAGAGGAAAGAGATGTTCTCTCACATGACCTGCCTGTCATCTCACCACGCCTCCTCGACATCGACCCCGTACTCCCCGCTGCTGCCACCACCGCCCCGCAGCGGCCGCAGAAGAGCCCGAAGAGGATGGGCGTGCACCACCTGCACACGCAAGGACAGCCTGACCCGAGCCCAGGAGCAAGGCACACTGCTGGACTGACAGTGTTTCCACGGCAACCGACCGCCCGTCATAGGCGAGAGGTCACGCCCATCCAGGATATAGCCATACTCTGTGTGTGTGTGTGTGTGTGTGGTGGACGTCTTTGCCTTTCCTGAGCTTTATTTTGAAGAGACACATTCAGTGCCTCTCTCTCACTTCCTGTCTCTCTCTCTGGTTGCGAGTACAACACCGGGCCTGAAGGTCAGACTTTCATTTTGTTGTACACTTCCTGTCGTGCCGTGTTATTATTTAGTCACACTGACTTCACCTGCAGGGGGCGTGGCCTCTCTCACCTGAATGTATCCACAGGTAGATTTTTCTACGGATGCCTGTGAGTGCCAGAGACAGGAAGCAGGAATAGCCAACAAAATAAAATGCAGATCCTGGTAGATAAAAACTAATTTTATTTGAAACGTTTTCATTATGTTTTAATTAACTAATCTAATCAGCTGTTCACAGTCCAAGGCTTTTATTGTGAAAAGACGACAGGATGTTTCCTGCTTCAGTTAAACTAATTAAAACTAAAAGTCTGATCAGGTGACTAACGAGCTGTTAATTAATAATCGTGTTTCTGGCACCTCCAGCTCTCCGTACACTGTTCTCTGAATGTGACTCAGCGCTGATCACTGATTGGCTGATCACTGATTGGCTGATCACTGATTGGCTGATCACTGATTGGCTGATCACTGATTGTTTTGACAGGAGGTAATCAATCGGCTCATGATTAATCACAAGCACTAATCACAGGCGAGCTTCACTGCTGCTGGTGCATGATGGGACGAGTTGCACAGGGTTAGCCTAGCTTAGCTTAGCACAAACCCTAGCAGCAGTGATGATGAGCCTAAATGCTAAGCTAGGCTAACAGTATTCTCTGTTTATAATGCTAAGCTAGGCTAACAGTATTCTCTGTTTATAATGCTAAGCTAACAGTTTCCATTAGCTTCAGTGTAGGCTAATGACATCTGTTAGCTTGAAGCTAACACCCTCCCACAGAGCTTGTTACAGTGGCTAGCAGTTTGTGCTAAGCTAAGTTAGCCGTGTCCAGCAGGATGTTTACGTGCGTGAAGCCACGAACACAACACTGCTCCTCTTCCTCCTTGTCTCCTCCTCCTCCTCCTCCTTGTCTCCTCCTCCTCCTCCTCCTTGTCTCCTCCTCCTCCTTGTCTCCTCCTCCTCCTCCTCCTTGTCTCCTTTTTCTTCTTCTCCTCCTCCTTGTCTCCTTCTGATCAGTTATTAAAGTTTTATTAGTGTGTGTGTGTGTGTGTGTGTGTGTGTGTTACACTGTGTGTGTGTTACACTGTGTGTGTG
Organism: Collichthys lucidus; assembly: GCA_004119915.2. NCBI lineage: Eukaryota > Metazoa > Chordata > Actinopteri > Sciaenidae > Collichthys > Collichthys lucidus. Next base: position 3,636,081 of record ML142789.1, read on the forward strand.
TGTGTTACACTGTGTGTGTGTGTGTGTTACACTGTGTGTGTGTGTGTGTGTGTTACACTGTGTTGTGTGTTTGTTACAGTGTGTGTGTGTGTGTTACACTGTGTGTGTGTGTGTTTGTGTTACACTGTGTTGTGTGTGTGTGGTGTTACAACTGTGTGTGTGTGTGTGTTAACAGTGTGTGTGTGTGTGTGTTCAGTGTGTGTGTGTGTGTTACAGTGTGTGTGTGTGTGTGTGTGTACACTGTGTGTGTGTGTGTGTGTTTTACAACTGTTGTGTGTGTTTGTTACACACTGTGTGTGTGTGTGTGTGTTGTGTGTGTTACAGTGTGTGTGTGTGTGAATATTTAAGAGGTCGAGCAGGAACGAGATTAAAAGGGAGAGTGATGCACTGTGGGTAAAACAGGCTGTTTAAACTTTAATGATTCTTCTTCTTCGTGATTTAATCAAAGTTCACTGGAGGTCGACCTCCTTCTTCTTCTCCTCCTCCTTGTCTCCTCCTCCTCCTCCTTGTCTCCTCCTCCTCCTCCTTGTCTCCTCCTCCTCCTCCTTGTCTCCTCCTCCTCCTCCTTGTCTTCTTCTTGGAGGTCGACCTCCTTCTTCTTCTCTGGCTCATCCTGATGCTCCATGAAACTCGTCAATGAGTAAAACATGACGGGCATCTGCTGATCTGAGATCAGTGTAGCTCAACGTCCCAGCATGCATCAGGAGGCGTCACACCTGACTGGTCGTGTTTAAAACCGCTCAAGTGCATTCAGGTTACCTGGGAGATCCGAGTGTCAGGTGACGTTAGCATCAGTCTAAATTAGCATCTCAGTGCTAATGAAACATTTAGCTCTAAACAGGCCGTTAGCTTCAATCCGATGTTCACGAGTCTCTCCTTTCCTACGTGACCTGAATGCGCATTAGCGAACACGTTTGTACTTAGCTAGCAACAGTATCTTCTGCTAGCTATGTTAGCTAGCATGCTAAGAATGAGTGTGGTCATCAGCTCGACGGTTCTGGTCGGGTCCAGAGACAATCCTGAATGTTTATACTTCTTAGCTAGTAGTACACTGCTAGCTAATAGTAACTCGTTAGTGTGACGTTATATTAGCGACAGCTAGCAGGTTAGCAGCTTTCAGCTCAGTCACAGAGAAGCTAGCTGCTGTTAGCTTAGCGGCTCAGTCAGGAAACAACCAGGAAGTGACGAGCCCGAAAAACTGTTAGCTAACTAGCTAGCCTGTAGCTAATGCTAACGTTAACCCGTTAGCTTTGTGTGTAGTAACGGTTAGCTGGCTAACAAAGTAAAGCTAACGTCATCTGAATCAATTGTTGTAGAAGGTCTGACCACGCATACCAGAGCCGGCGGGTCCGCCGGTCCTCTGTGGACTCACCTGAGGACAGGTGCATTGTGGACTCACCTGAGACAGGTGCATTGTGGACTCAGCTGAGGACAGTGCATTGTGGACTCACCTGAGGACAGGTGCATTGTGGACTCACCTGAGGACAGGTGCATTGTGGACTCACCTGAGGACAGGTGCATTGTGGACTCAGCTGAGGACAGGTGCATTGTGGACTCACCTGAGGACAGGTGCATTGTGGACTCACCTGAGGACAGGTGCATTGTGGACTCACCTGAGGACAGGTGCATTGTGGACTCAGCTGAGGACAGGTGCATTGTGGACTCACCTGAGGACAGGTGCGTTGTGGACTCACCTGAGGACAGGTGCATTGTGGACCTTTTGTAACAAACCGGAGCCGAACTTGACTGAATGTTGTGGGCCGGCCAAGCTGCCCCGCCCCCCTCGCTGTCCACCCCACGGTGCTGTCACTCACTCAGCTCGATGACCTCTGACCCCAACCCGGGTGCTTTCAGAGTCACCTGAACTGTTTCCTGTTCTGATTGTGTCACTTCCTGTTGGAATAAACCTACAAACAGAGACTGTTAAACTCGACTAACAACTATATTTTCTCAATTTGTAAACTATGACTCTATTTTAAACAAATAAATCTTTTAAACATTCACATGCTCTGATTCGTCAACTCTGTCCCACTGCATGCTGGGAGTTATTTAAGTGTTCTTTAAGGTTCTGTAAAGTTCTTTTATGGATTTTTAAGGGTTGAGGTACTGGACCTGGAACAGATCCAGAGAACAGAGGAACTGATCGATGCTGAACCGTGAACGTTACTTCAGATGTCTGATCCTTCTGTAAACCGGATCAGCTGACCCAGGCAGGGCCCGCCATGGACGTCACAGTTCACCTGTTCAAGACTCAGCAGGTAAAGTCACGTCACAGGTCAAAGGTCAGTGCTGAGGAGCCTCTGATGTCTGATGCCGTCACATTTATGGATCATTGGAGACTCAAAGTTCTGTTGGACTCATGCTGGTGGTCAGACTTTAACCCTCTACAGAAACACCACAAACACCGCACGCCCAGAACCAGACCCAGACCTCCAGGTCCACGCCGCCCAGACTAACTACCGCAGTCCACGCCCGACCCGACTGACTACAGCAGGACCTCGAGTCCACGCCCGACCCAGACTAACTACCGCTGGACATCGAGTCCACGCCCGACCCAGACTAAATACCGCAGGACCTCGAGGTCCGCCCGCCCAGACTAACTACCGCAGTCTACGCCCGACCCGACCCAGACTAACTACCTCAGGACCCTCGCCCGACGCAGGTCCACGCCCGACGCAGGACCTCGAGGTCCACGCCCGACCCGACTAACTACAGCAGGACCTCGAGGTCCACGCCCGACCCAGACTAACTACCGCAGGACCTCGAGGTCCACCCCGACCCAGACTAACTACCGCAGGACCTCCAGGTGCACGCCCACCCAGACTAACTACAGCAGGACCTCGAGGTCCACGCCCGACCCAGACTAACTACCGCAGGACCTCGAGGTCCACGCCCGACCCAGACTAACTACCGCAGACCTCGAGGTCCACGCCCGACCCAGACTAACTACCGCAGGACCTCGAGGTCCACGCCCGACCCAGACTAACTACAGCAGGACCTCGAGGTCCACGCCCGACCCAGACTAACTACCGCAGGACCTCGAGGTCCACGCCCGACCCAGACTAACTACCGCAGGACCTCGAGGTCCACGCCCGACCCAGACTAACTACCGCAGACCTCGAGGTCCACGCCCGACCCAGACTAACTACAGCAGGACCTCGAGGTCCACGCCCGACCCAGACTAACTACCGCTGGACATCGAGGTCCACGCCCGACCCAGACTAAATACCTACCGCAGGACCTCGAGGTACTACCGCAGTCTACGCCTGACCCAACTAACTACGCACACCTACGCGAGGACCTCGAGGTCCACGCCCACCCAGACTAAATACCGCAGGACCTCGAGGTCCACGCCCGACCCAGACTAACTACCGCAGTCTACGCCCGACCCAGACTAACTACCGCAGGACCTCGCCCGACGCAGGTCCACGCCCGACGCAGGACCTCGAGGTCCACGCCCGACCCAGACTAACTACAGCAGGACCTCGAGGTCCACGCCCGACCCAGACTAACTACCGCTGGACATCGAGGTCCACGCCCGACCCAGACTAAATACCGCAGGACCTCGAGGTAACTACCGCAGTCTACGCCCGACCCAGACTAACTACCGCAGGACCTCGAGGTCCACGCCCGACCCAGACTAACTACCGCAGTCCACGCCCGACCCAGACTAACTACCGCAGGACCTCGAGGTCCACGCCCGACCCAGACTAACTACCGCAGTCCACGCCCGACCCAGACTAACTACCGCAGGACCTCGAGGTCCACGCCCGACCAGACTAACTACCGCAGTCCACGCCCGACCCGACCAGACTAACTACAGCAGGACCTCGAGTCCACGCCTGACCCAGACTAACTACCGCAGGACCTCGAGGTCCACGCCCGACCCAGACTAACTACAGCAGGACCTCGAGGTCCACGTCTGGGTAACCTGAGCATGGAAAACACACAGTTAATAAGTTTAAGTTTGATGTTTAAATATGTAACTTTAACAGACTCAAACAGTCAGATGAACAGGAAGTATTTTATTTTTAAAGATTTTTTCATCGAACAGGTTGTCTTCAGGTTGTCTTTAGGTTGTCTTTAGGTTGTCTTTGGGTTGTCTTCGGGTTGTCTTCGGGTTGTCTTCGGGTTGTCTTTAGGTTGTCTTCGGGTTGTCTTTAGGTTGTCTTGTCTTTAGGTTGTCTTTAGGTTGTCTTCAGGTTGTCTTGTCTTTAGGTTGTCTTGTCTTCAGGTTGTCTTTAGGTTGTCTTTGGGTTGTCTTCGGGTTGTCTTCGGGTTGTCTTTAGGTTGTCTTCGGTTGTCTTTAGGTTGTCTTGTCTTTAGGTTGTCTTTAGGTTGTCTTCAGGTTGTCTTTAGGTTGTCTTGTCTTTAGGTTGTCTTTAGGTTGTCTTTAGGTTGTCTTCGGGTTGTCTTCGGGTTTGTCTTTAGGTGGTCTTAGGTTGGGTCTTCAGGTTGTCTTTAGGTTGTCTTGTCTTCAGGTTGTCTTTAGGTTGTCTTGTCTTTAGGTTGTCTTCAGGTTGTCTTCAGGTTGTCTTTAGGTTGTCTTCGGGTTGTCTTTAGGTTGTCTTCGGGTTGTCTTTAGGTTGTTGTCTTTAGGTTGTCTTTATGTTGTCTTTAGGTTGTCTTGTCTTTAGGTTGTCTTTATGTTGTCTTTAGGTTGTCTTGTCTTTAGGTTGTCTTCAGGTTGTCTTGTCTTTAGGTTGTCTTCAGGTTGTCTTCAGGTTGTCTTTAGGTTGTCTTCAGGTTGTCTTCAGGTTGTCTTGTCTTTAGGTTGTCTTTAGGTTGTCTTCAGGTTGTCTTTAGGTTGTTTGTCTTTAGGTTGTCTTTAGGTTGTCTTGTCTTTAGGTTGTCTTTATGTTGTCTTTAGGTTGTCTTGTCTTTAGGTTGTCTTGTCTTTAGGTTGTCTTCGGGTTGTCTTCGGGTTGTCTTCGGGTTGTCTTTAGGTTGTCTTTAGGTTGTCTTCAGGTTGTCTTCGGGTTGTCTTTAGGTTGTCTTCGGGTTGTCTTTGGGTTGTCTTCGGGTTGTCTTTAGGTTGTCTTCAGGTTGTCTTTAGGTTGTCTTGTCTTTAGGTTGTCTTTAGGTTGTCTTCAGGTTGTCTTGTCTTTAGGTTGTCTTTAGGTTGTCTTTAGGTTGTCTTTAGGTTGTCTTGTCTTTAGGTTGTCTTGTCTTTAGGTTGTCTTGTCTTCAGGTTGTCTTCAGGTTGTCTTTAGGTTTGTCTTTAGGTTGTCTTCGGGTTGTCTTCGGGTTGTCTTCGGGTTGTCTTTAGGTTGTCTTTAGGTTGTCTTTAGGTTGTCTTCGGGTTGTCTTCGGGTTGTCTTCGGGTTGTCTTTCGGTTGTCTTTAGGTTGTCTTCAGGTTGTCTTTAGGTTGTCTTGTCTTCAGGTTGTCTTTAGGTTGTCTTGTCTTTAGGTTGTCTTGTCTTCAGGTTGTCTTTAGGTTGTCTTCGGGTTGTCTTTAGGTTGTCTTCGGGTTGTCTTTAGGTTGTCTTTAGGTTGTCTTTAGGTTGTCTTGTCTTCAGGTTGTCTTGTCTTTAGGTTGTCTTTAGGTTGTCTTGTCTTCAGGTTGTCTTCAGGTTGTCTTTAGGTTGTCTTTAGGTTGTCTTCAGGTTGTCTTCAGGTTGTCTTGTCTTTAGGTTGTCTTCAGGTTGTCTTTAGGTTGTCTTTAGGTTGTCTTCAGGTTGTCTTGTCTTTAGGTTGTCTTCAGGTTGTCTTCAGGTTGTCTTTAGGTTGTCTTCAGGTTGTCTTGTCTTTAGGTTGTCTTTAGGTTGTCTTCAGGTTGTCTTTAGGTTGTCTTGTCTTTAGGTTGTCTTTATGTTGTCTTTAGGTTGTCTTGTCTTTAGGTTGTCTTTAGGTTGTCTTCAGGTTGTCTTCAGGTTGTCTTTAGGTTGTCTTGTCTTTAGGTTGTCTTGTCTTCAGGTTGTCTTCAGGTTGTCTTCAGGTTGTCTTTAGGTTGTCTTCGGGTTGTCTTTAGGTTGTCTTCGGGTTGTCTTTAGGTTGTCTTCGGGCTGTCTTTAGGTTGTCTTCGGGCTGTCTTTAGGTTGTTTTAGGTTGTCTTGTCTTCAGGTTGTCTTGTCTTTAGGTTGTCTTTAGGTTGTCTTGTCTTCAGGTTGTCTTTAGGTTGTCTTCAGGTTGTCTTTAGGTTGTCTTTAGGTTGTCTTCAGGTTGTCTTTAGGTTGTCTTGTCTTTAGGTTGCTTCAGGTTGTCTTCAGGTTGTCTTGTCTTTAGGTTGTCTTCAGGTTGTCTTGTCTTTAGGTTGTCTTCAGGTTGTCTTGTCTTTAGGTTGTCTTTAGGTTGTCTTTAGGTTGTCTTGTCTTTAGGTTGTCTTTAGGTTGTCTTCAGGTGTTGTCGTCTTTAGGTTGTCTTCAGGTTGTCTTTAGGTTGTCTTGTCTTTAGGTTGTCTTCAGGTTGTCTTTAGGTTGTCTTGTCTTTAGGTTGTCTTCAGGTTGTCTTTAGGTTGTCTTGTCTTTAGGTTGTCTTTAGGTTGTCTTCAGGTTGTCTTTATGTTGTCTTTAGGTTGTCTTGTCTTCAGGTTGTCTTCAGGTTGTCTTTAGGTTGTCTTGTCTTTAGGTTGTCTTCAGGTTGTCTTTAGGTTGTCTTGTCTTTAGGTTGTCTTTAGGTTGTCTTCAGGTTGTCTTCAGGTTGTCTTCAGGTTGTCTTTAGGTTGTCTTTAGGTTGTCTTCAGGTTGTCTTTAGGTTGTCTTGTCTTTAGGTTGTCTTTAGGTTGTCTTCAGGTTGTCTTTAGGTTGTCTTGTCTTTAGGTTGTCTTCAGGTTGTCTTGTCTTTAGGTTGTCTTTAGGTTGTCTTGTCTTTAGGTTGTCTTGTCTTCAGGTTGTCTTCAGGTTGTCTTGTCTTTAGGTTGTCTTCAGGTTGTCTTTAGGTTGTCTCAGGTTGTCTTCAGGTTTCCTTTAGGTTGTCTTCAGGTTGTCTTTAGGTTGTCTTCAGGTTGTCTTTAGGTTGTCTTGTCTTCAGGTTGTCTTCAGGTTGTCTTCAGGTTGTCTTTAGGTTGTCTTCAGGTTGTCTTGTCTTTAGGTTGTCTTTAGGTTGTCTTGTCTTTAGGTTGTCTTTAGGTTGTCTTCAGGTTGTCTTTATGTTGTCTTTAGGTTGTCTTTAGGTTGTCTTCAGGTTGTCTTTAGGTTGTCTTTAGGTTGTCTTGTCTTTAGGTTGTCTTGTCTTTAGGTTGTCTTCAGGTTGTCTTCAGGTTGTCTTTAGGTTGTCTTGTCTTTAGGTTGTCTTTAGGTTGTCTTCAGGTTGTCTTTAGGTTGTCTTCAGGTTGTCTTCAGGTTGTCTTGTCTTTAGGTTGTCTTTAGGTTGTCTTGTCTTTAGGTTGTCTTGTCTTCAGGTTGTCTTCAGGTTGTCTTCAGGTTGTCTTGTCTTTAGGTTGTCTTCAGGTTGTCTTTAGGTTGTCTTCAGGTTTCCTTTAGGTTGTCTTCAGGTTGTCTTTAGGTTGTCTTCAGGTTGTCTTTAGGTTGTCTTGTCTTCAGGTTGTCTTTAGGTTGTCTTCAGGTTGTCTTCAGGTTGTCTTGTCTTTAGGTTGTCTTCAGGTTGTCTTTAGGTTGTCTTCGGGTTGTCTTCAGGTTTCCTTTAGGTTGTCTTCAGGTTGTCTTTAGGTTGTCTTCAGGTTGTCTTTAGGTTGTCTTGTCTTCAGGTTGTCTTCAGGTTGTCTTTAGGTTGTCTTCAGGTTGTCTTTAGGTTGTCTTGTCTTTAGGTTGTCTTGTCTTTAGGTTGTCTTGTCTTCAGGTTGTCTTGTCTTTAGGTTGTCTTCAGGTTGTCTTTAGGTTGTCTTGTCTTTAGGTTGTCTTTAGGTTGTCTTGTCTTCAGGTTTTCTTCAGGTTGTCTTCAGGTTGTCTTCAGGTTGTCTTCAGGTTGTCTTCAGGTTTTCTTCAGGTTGTCTTCAGGTAGTTCTCAGGTTGTCTTGTCTTTAGGTTGTCTTGTCTTTAGGTTGTCTTCAGGTTGTGTTTAGGTTGTCTTGTCTTTAGGTTGTCTTCAGGTTGTCTTCAGGTTGTCTTTAGGTTGTCTTCAGGTTGTCTTTAGGTTGTCTTTAGGTTGTCTTCAGGTTGTCTTTAGGTTGTCTTTAGGTTGTCTTCAGGTTGTCTTTAGGTTGTCTTTAGGTTGTCTTTAGGTTGTCTTTAGGTTGTCTTGTCTTTAGGTTGTCTTCAGGTTGTCTTCAGGTTGTCTTTAGGTTGTCTTCAGGTTGTCTTTAGGTTGTCTTTAGGTTGTCTTCAGGTTGTCTTTAGGTTGTCTTCAGGTTGTCTTCAGGTTGTCTTTAGGTTGTCTTCAGGTTGTCTTTAGGTTGTCTTTAGGTTGTCTTCAGGTTGTCTTTAGGTTGTCTTCAGGTTGTCTTCAGGTTGTCTTTAGGTTGTCTTCAGGTTGACTTCAGGTTGTCTTCAGGTTGTCTTTAGGTTGTCTTCAGGTTGTCTTCAGGTTGTCTTCAGGTTGTCAAAGAACTCCTGCAGCACGTTCTCCACCTCATCTTCGCTGTAATCTCGAACCACAAACAGTTCCCCATCATCAGCACCACGAATCATTGCAGAGAGACCTGAGAGACAGACAAACAAACAGGAAGTGACATTTGCTCTGTGGAGGAAGTTAAAGACTTGTCGTCATGGAGACAGGGAACGCTACAGAAACAGGAAGTGATCTCACTGCGTCCTGATGATGGTCTGAACAAACAGAAGATTTTCTTCTTCATGTCGACGGCTCGGCCCAGCTCGTAGCCGACACCCAGAGACGGCTGCGTTACCTCGGCAACAACCACTGCACAGACACAGAGGTCACACAGAGGTCACACAGAGGTCACACAGAGGTCAGGTGCTCAGGGACAAGCCTCTAACAGGAAGTGCTCTCACCATCTGACTGTCGCAGCCAGTCCACGTCTCTGTCATGGATCTGTCTGTCTGCTGCTGCTGTCCACGCCTCTCCTGTCCAATCACAGCACAGCAGGTCAGTGACATCACACTCAGTGAGTTGAGCTCAGTAATCTGAGTAATCTGAGTAATCTGAGCTCAGATTACTCAGTAATCTGAGTAATCTGAGCTCAGATCGACTGTGACGAGTTTTAATGTTTACTCTGAACACACACACACACACACCACACACACACCCACACACACACACCACACACACTGCAGAGCATCGGCAGCCATTGGATAACTCCGGCCTCACCTGTTCAGGTCTACATGAATCTATAACTAACCAGTGTATCACATATACTGTGACCTCTGACCTCTGTCACTCAGCTGTTCGTCGCTCACGTGCTCGGTCAGCACGGCTCCAAACGTCTGAAGTTTGTTGACGATCTTCCGGTACAGAGACACGTCATCTCTGCCGCCACGGATACTGCCGCAGAATAACCTTCATCCTGTCTGTCGGTCTGTCTGTCTTCTTCCTCTGTCGGTCTGTCTTCTTCCTCTGTCGGTCTGCCTGTCTTCTTCCTCTGTTCGTCGTTTTCCCGCGCTAAATGCAAACGAGGTTCTGGCCGCGCGCTTTCTCTGCCCGAAGTCTCACATGAACGCGCAGACCGCTTTCTTCCCTCTGGCTGCGTCCGAAATCACTCACTCACTACACGGTGAATAAATGTGACTACACGGTGAATAAATGTGACTACACGGTGAATAAATGTGACTACACGGTGAATAAGTGTGACTACACGGTGAATAAATGTAGTGAATAAATGTGACTACACGGTGAATAAATGTGACTACACGGTGAATAAGTGTGACTACACGGTGAATAAATGTGACTACACGGTGAATAAATGTAGTGAATAAATGTGACTACACGGTGAATAAATGTGACTACACGGTGAATAAGTGTGACTACACGGTGAATAAATGTGACTACACGGTGAATAAGTGTGACTACACGGTGAATAAATGTAGTGAATAAATGTGACTACACGGTGAATAAATGTGACTACACGGTGAATAAATGTAGTGAATAAATGTGACTACACGGTGAATAAATGTGACTACACGGTGAATAAATGTGACTACACGGTGAATAAATGTAGTGAATAAATGTGACTACACGGTGAATAAATGTGACTACACGGTGAATAAGTGTGACTACACGGTGAATAAATGTGACTACACGGTGAATAAATGTAGTGAATAAATGTGACTACACGGTGAATAAATGTGACTACACGGTGAATAAATGTGACTACACGGTGAATAAGTGTGACTACACGGTGAATAAATGTAGTGAATAAATGTGACTACACGGTGAATAAATGTAGTGAATAAGTGTGACTACACGGTGAATAAATGTAGTGAATAAATGTGACTACACGGTGAATAAATGTGACTACACGGTGAATAAGTGTGACTACACGGTGAATAAATGTGACTACACGGTGAATAAATGTAGTGAATAAATGTGACTACACGGTGAATAAATGTGACTACACGGTGAATAAATGTGACTACACGGTGAATAAATGTTCGGACACTTCTCTTGGCGCCGGTAATTACGTCACTGCTGTCTCACGTAATACTTGTCCATTTACTACTGCATTGTTATTAAATTAGTCTTGATTACTGTCCTGTACGTTTTAGTTTCGTATTTTATTTGATCAGGAACAGAACAGAGAGAGGAGAAGATGTGCTGCTCTTCTAAAATTAGCGCCTTTTTAATTAGAGTAGATATCATTTTCTTTAATTAATTTAATAAACCACGCCCCCTGCTGACTCCATCTGACATATTTATGTTCCTTTCCGCGCCCAGAGAACTTCTGGCAATGCATGATGGGATATCCTGCTTCGGTTAGGGACCATCGGATGTTCACTACATTTCGCGGTGAATTGTGGGATACATTCAGTGCACTACATAGTGGTTAGGGAGTGATTTCGGACACAGCCTCTGATTGGCTGACAGTCCGTGCACAGAGCAACAAACTCTCCAAAGTTTTATTTTGAAAACCTGTTTCCGTTTTTCTGCTTTTCATACCTTTCAAAATAAAGGTCTATTACCTCATTATGCTTTTATGAGTGGATAACAGTCTGCTCCTCCACATTAAATCATCGTTAAGTTTATTACAGTCTCAACAGGAAGTATAAATACAGGAAGATATCAAAATAAAAGCCCAGAACAAAGAAAATGTACAAACAGAAGAAAAACAAGACGACAACTCGTCGTCCCCTCAGCGTCCTCATCGTCCCCTCCTCTCATCAGCATCCTCGTCGTCCCCGTCTCCTTCGTGTCCTCTCCGTGTCGTCCCAGTCTTTGTGTCCTCAGCGTCCCCTCAGCGTCACGTTCACAACCAGGTCGGGCACGTCTCGGGCGACCCGCTGCATCGGGGCCAGGTTTGGTCCCTCGAGAGAGTCAAGCAGTCCTAAAAGACAGACAGGAAGAGGACGTCTCACTCTGACACACAGACAGCATCAGTCAGTCACATGACCGGGTCACATGGTCACACATGACATCACATGACGCCTCTCTGACCTTCGACGATCTTGTGGTAGGTGAAGTGCAGGTAGAGCAGGAAGAGCATGTGCAGCACAGACAGAGTCCCACAGAGGAGGAGGCGAGGAGTCTGTCCCACTGTACGAGACAGCAGCGCCGCCACCTGATAGGACGACAGACAGCAGGTGAGCTCTGAGGCCACACAGGGCTGATGGGAAACGTAGTGTGACTCACCATGCGCAGCGTGGACAGGCCTCCAAGCAGCCACAGGACGTAGAACAGAGCGTGGAAGTCAAAGTTATAGGTGACGAGGAGGACCACGCAGTGACCGAACAGCCCGTAACCCTGGAGACAGACAGGACGTGATGTCACTCAGTGTCAGGCAACTGTCAGACTTCCTGTTTCACCTGTCGGTGTGAGACTGACCAGCAGCGACAGCGTCTGCAGCATCGTGATCTGGGAGTTCACCAGGTACGCCAGGAAGTAGATGAAGGACGAGACGCCGAGCCAGTAACCGAAACACGTCCCGATGGCCGTGCCCATGAGCGTGCCCTCCCTCTGACATCACACGTTAACACACACATATCATGACGTCACACAGGTGTGCGCGTGCGTGCGTGCGCGTGTGTGTGTGTGCGTGCGCGCGTGTGTTGTGCGTGCGCGTGTGTGTGTGTGCGTGCGTGTGTGTGTGTGTGCGTGTGCGTTCTTACGATCACAGTCCCAGACGTCTTCATCCCGTGCAGAAGGATCGCCACCAGGGTGAAGACGAGCATCAGAGGACCGTACAGCTCTCCAGCGATCTTCTACAGAGAGGACACGGTCAGAACCAGAACCTGGACCAGCCAGGTGATTCATAAACTGATCATTATTGTAAAAAGCCAGATTATAAATTAATTAAGTGACATCATATCCTGTTCATGTCCTTCATAATGAAAGTATTCATTCTATCCTGTTTTATTTTGAAAGGTTTAAGTGTGTAAGTAATCAGATTACAGTTACTTCCTGACATCACACAACTTGATGCAGCATCATGTGACTGAACCTGAACTGGACCAAGTGAGAATAGGTTCTGGTTTTGACCTGGTCCCCGTCAGGTGTGAGAACAGACAGGAAGTGGCGTGCATACCTGGGGGAAGTTGATCATGCGGACAGGTATCATGGACTCGATGAGCCTGAGGAGACAGGTAGCGTCTGTTAGCGTCTGTTAGCATACGACAGGGCTGGGCGATGTGGACCGGAAGTCAGATCTCGATATTTTTCAGCTGAATGGCGATACTTCCATATTTTACGTGTCTGGGTAATTTCATACGTCTGAACTCGTGCTGTATCGATGTTAAAGATATGAACTCGTGCTGTATCGATGTTAAAGATATGAACTCGTGCTGTATCGATGTTAAAGATATGAACTCGTGCTGTATCGATGTTAAAGATATGAACTCGTGCTGTATCGATGTTAAAGATATGAACTCGTGCTGTATCGATGTTAAAGATATGAACTCGTGCTGTATCGATGTTAAAGATATGAACTCGTGCTGTATCGATGTTAAAGATATGAACTCGTGCTGTATCGATGTTAAAGATATGAACTCGTGCTGTATCGATGTTAACGATATGAACTCGTGCTGTATCGATGTTAACGATATGAACTCGTGCTGTATCGATGTTAACGATATGAACTCGTGCTGTATCGATGTTAAAGATATGAACTCGTGCTGTATCGATGTTAAAGATATGAACTCGTGCTGTATCGATGTTAACGATATGAACTCGTGCTGTATCGATGTTAAAGATATGAACTCGTGCTGTATCGATGTTAACGATATGAACTCGTGCTGTATCGATGTTAAAGATATGAGCTCGTGCTGTATCGATGTTAACGATATGAACTTGTGCTACGCCACGTTTGGAAATATGTCGCCCAGCCATAATAACAGGAAACTGTAAGTGACATGCCTACCTGCTGCGGACCTGGACTGGCTCCACGTCGAAGTACGGCCTCAGGATGTCGATGTTGGCGTACAGGTTGAAGGCTCTGGACGCCTGACGCTTCCCCGCCTGCCACACCTGAACACACGCATACAGGTGATCAGCATCCACCAATCACAGAGCAGAACCAGGGCACTCAGATGTGAACTTACCTCATCAGCCACCTGCCGGCCCAGCTGACCCTTTAACCCCTTCATGCCCAGGAACTCTCCGTCCTCTGTGCTGTCGTCCTCTGTGGCAGCCGCCTCTTCCGCCACCTCCTCCTCCTCCTTCATCCTCTGGTGCATCTCGCCCATGTCCTCGAAGCTCGAGCCAGATGTGTCGTCCATGTTCTCCATGTCCACCACGGCTGAGCCGCCGCCCTGAACACCACACGAGAGGGGCGGGGTCAATACGAGAGGGTGAAAGTCGGTACTTTGACTACAGGAAGGTGGACTTTTGTAGTTTTCAGGCTGTTAGCTTGTTATTTAATTGTGTTTAATGACAGGTTAGCCTGTTTCTATGCTAAACACATTAGCTCTGTCGTTAGCCGTTAGCTGTGTCTTTAGCCTGTTAGCCCGTTAGCTGTGTCTTTAGCCCGTTAGCTGTGTCTTTAGCCCGTTAGCTGTGTCGTTAGCCTGTTAGCCCGTTAGCTGTGTCTTTAGCCCGTTAGCTGTGTCTTTAGCCTGTTAGCCCGTTAGCTGTGTCGTTAGCCTGTTAGCCCGTTAGCTGTGTCGTTAGCCTGTTAGCCCGTTAGCTGTGTCGTTAGCCTGTTAGCCCGTTAGCTGTGTCTTTAGCCCGTTAGCTGTGTCGTTAGCCTGTTAGCCCGTTAGCTGTGTCTTTAGCCCGTTAGCTGTGTCGTTAGCCTGTTAGCCCGTTAGCTGTGTCTTTAGCCCGTTAGCTGTGTCGTTAGCCTGTTAGCCCGTTAGCTGTGTCTTTAGCCCGTTAGCTGTGTCGTTAGCCTGTTAGCCCGTTAGCTGTGTCGTTAGCCTGTTAGCCCGTTAGCTGTGTCTTTAGCCCGTTAGCTGTGTCGTTAGCCTGTTAGCCCGTTAGCTGTGTCTTTAGCCCGTTAGCTGTGTCTTTAGCCTGTTAGCCCGTTAGCTGTGTCTTTAGCCCGTTAGCTGTGTCGTTAGCCTGTTAGCCCGTTAGCTGTGTCTTTAGCCCGTTAGCTGTGTCGTTAGCCCGTTAGCTGTGTCGTTAGCCCGTTAGCTGTGTCGTTAGCCCGTTAGCTGTGTCGTTAGCCCGTTAGCTGTGTCGTTAGCCCGTTAGCCCGTTAGCTGTGTCTTTAGCCCGTTAGCTGTGTCTTTAGCCCGTTAGCCTGTTAGCTGTGTCTTTAGCCTGTTAGCTGTGTCTTTAGCCTGTTAGCTGTGTCTTTAGCCTGTTAGCTGTGTCTTAGCCTGTTAGCTCACCTGGATGAGGTGGTCATCGAAGCTGCCCCACGGTTCCGTGTTCGTGTTTCTGTTCCCGGAGCCCGCAGACATGTTGAGCCGATAGTGTTCGGTGTCAGTCCGGTTCGGCGTGTGTGTGGACCTTCTCCGGTTGTTCTGGTTCCGGACTGACGGGCCTGGATCCGCTCTCTGGCCGTCCGAACTCAAATGTTTTGGTCGAACATTGATCACACAGCAGAGCTGACTCCGCCTCCCTGCGCTGCACGCACAGAACGTAATGACGACACCGCCCGGGTCAACGTGGCCGCCGGAAATGTCGCGAGTCTTTTGTTTGAGAGCGTCCCAATTCTCGCGATACTTTGACGGCTGCATTTTCCGTGACGTCATCGTGACATTGGGGCACCAGCTGGTGGAAATCACCGGCGTGTACCGGAGCGTTTTCCCGTTTACCGTGTGACCGAACACACTCGGACTATTGATGACATCGAAGCCGAGAGTCCACAGCAAAGGCCCGCGGTGAGTTGGACCGTGTGCGGCGCAGAAACCCGCGCTTTTACGGCTAGCTGCGGCGGCTAGCGGGAGTTAGCTGTAAACTGTAAGCAGAAGCTAAGATGACTGACAGCTTTAACTCGGGTTAGGGTTTAACTCGGGATTAGCTCGGGTTTAACTCGGGTTAGGGTTTAACCCGGGTTAGGGTTAACATAGCAGTTTCTTTTAGCTGGTTAAAACATTAGCCTGCCTATAGCCCGTCTTTAACCCGTCTTTAGCCCGTCTTTAACCCGTCTTTAGCCCGTTTTTAACCCGTCTTTAGCCCGTCTTTAACCCGTTTTTAGCCAGTTTTTAACCCGTCTTTAGCCCGTCTTTAACCCGTCTTTAGCCCGTTTTTAACCCGTCTTTAGCCCGTCTTTAACCCGTTTTTAACCCGTCTTTAGCCCGTCTTTAGCCCGTCTTTAGCCCGTTTTTAACCCGTCTTTAGCCCGTTTTTAGCCCGTCTTTAGCCCGTCTTTAACCCGTTTTTAGCCAGTTTTTAACCCGTCTTTAGCCCGTCTTTAGCCCGTCTTTAACCCGTCTTTAGCCCGTTTTTAGCCCGTCTTTAACCCGTTTTTAGCCAGTTTTTAACCCGTCTTTAGCCCGTCTTAGCCCGTCTTTAGCCCGTTTTTAACCCGTCTTTAGCCCGTCTTTAGCCCGTCTTTAGCCTATCATGGGTTTTATGATGACGCCACACAGTACCAGGGTCTAGTGTGTGATCCGGTTCTCTCATAACACCAGTCATTATGTGTGCTGGGGAACTCTCAGCTGTGGTTCCTGGTCTTCTTCCTCTTACAGAGTGAGTGACGGAGGCTTATCTCTGAGTTCCAGGGCAGACCTGCGGGTCCAGATAAGACCCGAGGCCGGGTCCAGCAGACCGGATATAAACATCAGCTGTTTTTAAACCGAGTTTGCTGTTTGTCACGTGACTCAAGGTCCACGTCAAAGTGAGTTATCAGCTGTTGATCACTGATAGACGAGGTGTTTGTGTTCACGTGTCCTCCGGCCCCTGTGCCGGCCCCCTGTGCGGCCCCTCCGGTGTGTGTGTACGTGCGGGCCTGCAGGCAGCGATGGCAGACACAGTTTCCGCATTCCTCTGAGCTCCGACCGCAGGACTGACAGAACAATACCCAGGTGTGAGCGCTGCTTACCGGCTGAACATGAGGTAACGACACACCACCGACTTTATGCTGTCACCGTTATAACCGTGATCAGAAGGTACGGAGAGCAGGAGGAATCAGCCCGCTTCGAACATCAGCACACATACTACCCAGTACTAATACTACACTGTAGGGATGCACCGAAACCCAATAAAAATGAAATGGTTGGCCGAATATGAAATGCGGTTGTTAATTTTTTTATATATGTTTTTACTATTGCATAAATAGCCTAGAATAAATTTGTAGACATGTTTTTTCAAATAAAGTAAATGTTTATTTAATATCCCTCAAATATTCCAGTATAGTTTCCAGTTAGTATAATAATTATTTCATTTATACTGTTAGAAAGCCCATGTTGTTTTAATCTGTTAATTTGTTTTTGAAAGAAAGACAGTTATATTTCCGGTGAATTTCCATTTTTCCATTTTTTGGTCTGTGATGGTCTGTGGTGGTCTGTGATGGTCTGTGGGGGTATGTGATGGTCTGTGATGGTCTGTGATGGTCTGTGATGGTCTGTGGGGGTATGTGATGGTCTGTGATGGTCTGTGATGGTCTGTGATGGTCTGTGATGGTCTGTGGGGGTTTGTGATGGTCTGTGATGGTCTGTGATGGTCTGTGGATGGTCTGTGAGGTATATGGTCTGTAGAGGTCTGTGGAGGTCTGTGGTGGTCTGTGGAGGTCTGGAGGTCTGTGATGGTCTGTGGAGTCTGTGACAGTCTGTGACGGTCTGTGACGGTCTGTGATGGTCTGTGGTTATCAGCTGTTTGTCGTCTGTTAACAGCTGATAGTGAAGCAGTGGCGCCCTGAGGCCCCACACCGCCATCATCACACTGTTGTCAATAGAGTTGTCACGATACTAAAATGAGTAACCACGATACTATACCAGACAAAGTATCGCGGTTCCGGGTATTATCGCAATACTGCAGCCTTTTTTTATTATTATTATCTTTATAAACTGCAATGTATTTGTACAAGTTAGTCTGAAACAACAACGTTTGTTTTTAAGATAAATTCGTGCCACTGACAAAGACGCCACGGCAGACTCGCTGCTCGGGCCCGGTGCTTCTGCCACGGTGAGGTGTGTTGTCTCGTGTCTGGGCGAGACAGAACTTTAGCTTGTTGTTTGTTTTGAAGCGAGTTTCTATCGAAGCGGAGCTGTCTTCATGGAGTTCATGCTTTCCGGCAGAAACACGCGAACAGCCAATCAGCTAACAGATGGGCGAACCCAGCGTGCAACAGCCTATCACATCCCTGGACGTCACCAGTAACAGGCAAACAGCCAATCCTTCAGCAGCTGTGTAGTTCGGTTGCGGTTCCATGTTGGTTTGTTTACGAGTGAGTAGCATGCAGTGAGAAGCCGGGAGGAGAGCAGAGGCGGCCGCTATGTAGCGGAGACTGGCACCGGTAGTATAGTAATCCACGGTAGTACCGTCGTGTAAAATTTCTAGTATAGTAGCGACGGGTATGATTTGGTACCGCGGGGTACCGGGTATACCGTGGGTATCGTGCAACTCTAGTTGTCAGTGTGATGATGTCATGACAGAGTCAGAGTCCTCTGCATTTAAAATAGCTCGGCGGTCTGATCTGGTTGTTACTGTGGTTACCGTGGTTACCATCCACGCTCTGACCAATCACAGAGCACAATGCAGCTATGATTATCAGCTGAGACTCTGACCACAGCACTGAATGGTGTGTGTGTCTGTGTGTGTGTGTGTGGCTGTGTGGCTGTGTGTGTGTGTGGCTGTTTTTCTGTGTGTGTGTGTGTGTGTGGCTGTTTTTCTGTGTGTCTGTGTGTGTGTGTCTGTGTGTGTGTGTCTCTGTGTGTGTGGCTGTTTTTCTGTGTGTGTGTGTGTGTGTGTGTGGCTGTTTTTCTGTGTGTGTGTGTGTGTGTGGCTGTTTTTCTGTGTGTGTGTGTGTGTGTGTGGCTGTTTTTCTGTGTGTGTGTGTGTGTGTGTGTGTGTGTGTGTGTGTGTGTGTGTGTGTGTGTGTCTGTTTTTCTGTGTGTGTGTCTGTTTTTCTGTGTGTGTGTGTGTCTGTTTTTCTGTGTGTGGTGTGTGTGTGTGTCTGTTTTTCTGTGTGTGTGTGTCTTTTTTCTGTGTGTGTGTGTGTGTGTGTGTGTGTGTGTGTGTGTGTGTGTGTGTGTGCGTGCGTGTGTCTGTTTTTCTGTGTGTGTGTCTGTCTGTGTGTCTGTTTTTCTGTATGTGTGTATGTGTGTGTGCGTGTGTCTGTTTTTGTGTGTGTGAGAAAAGAAGTGAGAGTTTCATCATGGTTGGTCACATGACAGGAAGTCTGCACTGACTTTGGCAAATAGTAAAGTTTTATTTTGACACTCTGGCCTGTCTGCTTCCTGTTTCCTGTCCAGGATGGCGTTAGCAGAGGCGGGGGGCCTGAAGCAGTGTCGACAGGCTCAGGATCAGCTGGAGGACGCCATCAGCGGCGTGATGAAGGCCGAGCAGCTGCTGAGGGAGAACACGAGAGAGGTGAGCGCCCGAACTATCTCCTGCTGTCTGTCGCTCGGCCATTTTGTTTTTAGTCCAATGTTCAGCTGATGAACCATCTGTCAACACGCTGAGTCAGCTGATCAGAGCCAAGGTGCAGGACAAACACGCCTGTCTCACCTGAACGCCACTTGACTGAGAGATCAAAGTACACACACACACACAGTTAAAAACAGGCCTGCAGGTCTTTACCTGCGGTCACCGCGGTAAAAAATAACCATAGTCAGGTCACATTACGTGTGTGTGTGTGTGTGTGTGTGTGTGTGTGTGTGTGTGTGTGTGTGTGTGTGTGTGTGTGTGTGTGTGTGTGTGTGTGTGTGTGGTGTGTGTGTGTGTGTCAGACAGTATATAAGACAGAGAGACGAGCTCAGATCACAACATACTGAGGACAGGCAGGTTAGACCTCTGAGAGCTACAGTTCTGTTGTAGTGGACTTTTCAGGTAACGCTGACTCTGATCACATGATCAATGTCTCTCTCTGTCTGTCATGTTTCTCTCACCTGTCTGTCTGTCTGTCTGTCTGTCTGTCTGTCTGTCTGTCTGTCTGTCTGTCTGTCATGTTTCTCTCACCTGTCTGTCTGTCTGTCTGTCTGTCTGTCTGTCTGTCATGTTTCTCTCACCTGTCTGTCTGTCTGTCTGTCTGTCTGTCTGTCTGTCTGTCTGTCTGTCTGTCTGTCTGTCTGTCTGTCTGTCATGTTTCTCTCACCTGTCTGTCTGTCTGTCTGTCTGTCTGTCTGTCTGTCTGTCTGTCTGTCATGTTTCTCTCACCTGTCTGTCTGTGTGTGTGTGTCTCTCTTTCTCTCTCTCTCTCACCTGTCTGTCTGTCTGCCTCTCTCACCTGTCTGTCTGTCTCTCTCACCTGTCTGTCTGTCTGTGTGTGTGTCTCTCTCTCTCTTTCTCTCTCTCTCTCACCTGTCTGTCTGTCTGCCTCTCTCACCTGTCTGTCTGCCTCTCTCACCTGTCTGTCTGTCTGTCTGTCTGCCTCTCTCACCTGTCTGTCTGTCTGTGTGTGTGTCTCTGTCTCACCTGTCTGTCTGTGTGTGTGTGTGTGTGTCTCTCTCTTTCTCTCTCACCTGTCTGTCTGTCTGTCTGCCTCTCTCACCTGTCTGTCTGTCTGTCTGTCTGTCTGTCTGTCTGCCTCTCTCACCTGTCTGTCTCAGGTGCGTGCTGAGCTGCAGAGCTGTGTGAGTCGTCAGCAGGAGGCGCTGCGGTGCAGAGAGGTGTGGCTGCTGGGACAGATCGAGCTGCTGGAGCAACTCAAGACCGAGACACTGCAGAACCAGCTGACCCAGCTCTACCAGGTACTGACCCAGACCACAACCAGGCCATTCATCTGGTCCATATGAGCTAGCAGCAGAGTCAGAACACAATCTCATCGAACAGTGAACACAGCGACAGAACCAGCAGTGTCCAGTCTAACAGTGAACACAGAGACAGAACCTCTGAACCAGCAGTGTCCAGTCTAACAGTGAACACAGAGACAGAACCTCTGAACCGGCAGTGTCCAGTCTAACAGTGAACACAGAGACAGAACCTCTGAACCGGCAGTGTCCAGTCTAACAGTGAACACAGAGACAGAACCTCTGAACCAGCAGTGTCCAGTCTAACAGTGAACACAGAGACAGAACCTCTGAACCAGCAGTGTCCAGTCTAACAGTGAACACAGCAACAGAACCTCTGAACCGGCAGTGTCCAGTCTAACAGTGAACACAGCGACAGAACCTCTGAACCGGCAGTGTCCAGTCTAACAGTGAACACAGAGACAGAACCTCTGAACCGGCAGTGTCCAGTCTAACAGTGAACACAGAGACAGAACCTCTGAACCGGCAGTGTCCAGTCTAACAGTGAACACAGAGACAGAACCTCTGAACCGGCAGTGTCCAGTCTAACAGTGAACAGAGACAGAACCTCTGAACCGGCAGTGTCCAGTCTAACAGTGAACACAGAGACAGAACCTCTGAACCGGCAGTGTCCAGTCTAACAGTGAACACAGCGACAGAACCTCTGAACCGGCAGTGTCCAGTCTAACAGTGAACACAGAGACAGAACCTCTGAACCGGCAGTGTCCAGTCTAACAGTGAACACAGAGACAGAACCTCTGAACCGGCAGTGTCCAGTCTAACAGTGAACACAGCGACAGAACCTCTGAACCGGCAGTGTCCAGTCTAACAGTGAACACAGAGACAGAACCTCTGAACCGGCAGTGTCCAGTCTAACAGTGAACACAGAGACAGAACCTCTGAACCGGCAGAGTCCAGTCTAACAGTGAACACAGCGACAGAACCTCTGAACCGACAGTGTCCAGTCTAACAGTGAACACAGCGACAGAACCTCTGAACCGGCAGTGTCCAGTCTAACAGTGAACACAGAGACAGAACCTCTGAACCGGCAGTGTCCAGTCTAACAGTGAACACAGAGACAGAACCTCTGAACCGGCAGAGTCCAGTCTAACAGTGAACACAGAGACAGAACCTCTGAACCGGCAGTGTCCAGTCTAACAGTGAACACAGAGACAGAACCTCTGAACCGGCAGAGTCCAGTCTAACAGTGAACACAGAGACAGAACCTCTGAACCGGCAGAGTCCAGTCTAACAGTGAACACAGCGACAGAACCTCTGAACCGGCAGTGTCCAGTCTAACAGTGAACACAGCGACAGAACCTCTGAACCGGCAGTGTCCAGTCTAACAGTGAACACAGAGACAGAACCTCTGAACCGGCAGAGTCCAGTCTAACAGTGAACACAGAGACAGAACCTCTGAACCGGCAGTGTCCAGTCTAACAGTGAACAGCAGTCTATCAGGTGGTTTGGATCCTGGCATCCCGGGCTGAGTCAGTTCAGTTAGCTACACAGCTGACCGAGCTAACCTCAGTTAGCGCTTCACTGCTGATCGATGTTTCCGTCATGAAGTCTGTGAGTCACCTCGGTGCTGTCACGTTATTCCCTGTTGGTGTCAGAGGCTGTGCTCCAACCCGGTCCGGTCCAGCTGCTGAGCCCGGTTCTGTCATTGCTAACAGCAGATTCAGTTAGCAACAGTTAATTAGCAGTTAGCTACTTTAGTGTTTATACTAAAGCTATCTGTTTCAGCTCCGAGGTCAGTTTGACGTCATCGTCCATCAACTGCAGAACTCGAACAACAACAACGACCTGAACAACCAGCTGAGGAGCTGCATGGAGAAGTAAGTAGTCTGTGTGACGTCCTACAGACTGTCTAAAACCTGGATGTAGTCTCTGAGACGATGTCTGAGTGTGCTCTGTCTGTCCTCAGGTTGTCCTCTCTCAGTCTGACTCCTGAAGAAACTCCCGAGATGAGTTTTAGCGCTGACACTCGGTCTCTGAGACAGGCCATCACCTCGTTTGGGAACATCACAGCTCAGGTAACACACACACACACACACACACACACACACACACACACACACATCTTATCTCATCTCAGGTGTGATGCTGATCAGCTGTTTGTTGTACTTCCGGTTTGCAGCTTGTGGAGGGTGTGTCCTCTCAGAGCCCCTCCCACCAGAGAGGTCAGGTGCAGAGCTGTCCAATCACAGCTAAGAGACAGGTTAGAGTGATGTCATGATGATACAGGTTCTGCACTGACCCGGTCCATGTGTCTCTGACATTGGTTCTGGTTCTGTGTCCCTGCAGAGGATGGAGGACCAAGCTCTGGACCACTGGCTGATGGGAACCCGTCCAGCCAGCAGCGCTCCGATTGGTTACCAGTCCAGCAAGCACCCTCAGGATTGGTTGATGACAGGCAAGGAGAGCAAGGTGAGTCCCAAGACCAGAACCAGAACTAGGTGACCTCTCAGGGTCCTGTTCTTTGTCCTGTTGATATCACAGTGACTCCCTGTGTGTCCTTGCAGACTTCCTGTCCCGCCCTGGTGTCCATGGACTTCCTGCAGGCCTGGGGTCAGCTGAGGGACCTGGAGGCGTGGCTTCTTCAGGCCCCGCCCCTGGTCGGTAGGGCGAGGACCAGTAGCAGCTGTAGCTCCTCCTTCTCCATTGAGAAGATCGACGAATCAGAGTTCACCGTCTCTGAGGAGGAGGAGGAGCTCAGTGACTGGCTCATCACCCCTCCCACCATCACCGTGGAGACGGCATCCGATGCCGAGCGGTGGCGGCGTGTGCTGAAGCCGTTTGACGACAACTGGTCGTCCAGTGATTGGCTGGCTGGGTCAAGCCGTCCCACTGACTGCTCCTCCTGCTGCCAGACCACCGACAAGCCCGTGGAGATCGAGAACCTGGGCCTGCTCAAGTGCCTGAAGACCCCGCCCACCTCCAGCCCTGTCTCCAGCCCATCCACGGCCCTGGAGGCGTGGCTGCAGCAAGCGGTGCCGGTCCAGCAGACCTGCCGGGCCAACGAGCTGTGCTCCACCTACGCCGACTGTGTCTGCGACGACAACTGTGGGCGGGACGCTCTAAAGCCAATGCTGCTCCAACAGGATGGGCGAGACAAAACGGGCGTCCAAAAGACCCTCCCCCTACCAAGGACGCCCCGCTCCCCACCAAGAACACCCCCGCCCCCCCTGCATCTGAGGAGCAGGAGCAGAAGGTGAGTCTCGTATTCACGTCATCGGCTCGTCGTTGTCATGTGATCGCTGTCGTGGTAACTCTGACCTCTGGGCTGCAGGTTCAGGCCATCCTGGACGTGGCTACACCCCCCATCAGCCCCTCCCCCTCATGTAGCCCCTCCCTCTCTGGGTGGGTGGCACCAAAGGAGGAAAGGCCAGCAGGAGGAGCCCAGCATGTCGTCCTCCTCGTCTCTGTTCCAGACTCCTCTGGATCCAGAACTCTGGGTCCTCCCAGGACAGACAGCGGGGTCAGGAGTCAGCCCCGCCCACCGCCGGGTCAGGGGGTCAGCCCCGCCCACCACCAGAGAGGACAAATGGCTGCTGAAGAAGAGGAGCCAGGCTCAGGTTACTGCTTCCTGTTTCCTGACTGTGTGCTTCCTGTTCCTGACTGTGTACTTCCTGTTTTCCTGACTGTTGCTTCCTGTTTCCTGACTGTGCTTCCTGTTTCCTGACTGTGTACTGTCTCCTCTTCCCTGACTGTGTGCTTCCTGTTTCCTGACTGTGTGCTTCCTGTTCCCTGACTGTGTGCTTCCTGTTTCCTGACTGTGTGCTTCCTGTTTCCTGACTGTGTGCTTCCTGTTTCCTGACTGTGTGCTTCCTGTTTCTGTGTACTTCCTGTTCCCTGACTGTGTGCTTCCTGTTCCCTGACTGTGTGCTTCCTGTTCCCGACTGTTGCTTCCTGTTTCCTCCTGACTGTGCTTCCTGTTTCCTGACTGTGTCTTCCTGTTTCCTGACTGTGTGCTTCCTGTTTCCTGACTGTGTACTTCCTGTTTCCTGACTGTGTGCTTCCTGTTTTCCTGACTGTGTGCTTCCTGTTTCCTGACTGTGTGCTTCCTGTTTCCTGACGATGCAGAAAACGTTAGCATGTAGCTCGTAGCTAAAACCGTTAGCATTTTAGCTCGTGGCAGCCTTGACGTTGGTCCGACAGGGACCAACCTGACTGTGTACTTCCTGTTTCCTGTAGGAGCGCTTGGCGTTGCCCGTCGTGTGTGACCTTTCTCCTGCATGAGGGTGGTGGAGACAAAGAGAAGTGGCTGCACAGAGCAGCTGAACAGGTGAGTCATCAATGCTAATGCTAACACCTGTTGCTGCTATCAGCGTGCTAACGGCTAACGTGTGTGTTTTCCCTCCAGATGTGACGATGACGACGATGTCATGATGATGTCATAATGACGACATCTCTTCACTTCTCGATGATCACAACAATCTAATCGTCGCCATCTTCTTCCTGTGACATCACTCAGCTGAGCGGCCGCTCTCCTCCAGTCAGGATCAAGAACCTCGGTCAGCTGATCCTGGCAGCAGGAGAGGGGGCGGGTTATATTATGTGGGCGGAGCTAAAGATATTAATGACGCTTTGTTGGCTTTTAACGTTTTTATTCACCGCCTCCTGATTGGAGGATTCTTCCTTTTCTTCTTCTTTGTTGGTTTTTCCAGCTGCTGGACTGTAGAGATCTACTTCCTGTCCGGACTGCAGGCTGCTTGCATCACTTCCTGTCTCTGATGGTAGTTCTGCACATGCTCAGTTGTGTTTAGATAACCTCCGACCAGCAGAGGGCGACGCCCCTTATCTAAAGCTTTTGTCTCCCAGGATGCCTTGGGTGAAGCAGCCTGTGGTCCGTTAGCAGACGGGCCACGTGACTCTGCGGTCAGCAGTGATTGGTGCTTTTTATCGACGCTCGGGGTGGGAGGGGCTTATACAACTGTGATGTCATCAGTTCAATGTTCCTGCTGTGATTCTCTACAGTAATTAAACATGCTGACATCATCACTGTGTCTGTGACATCATCACTCACTCTAGACTACGTCATGAAGCGACGGTGAATGTTGTTGACGTGATCTGTGGTAAAACTACAAAGTCCAGCAGATGGACTACAAACACTCCTCTGATGCTTCCTGGATCCTCCCCGCGCTCTGACCGTGTTGTTGCTGCAGGAAATGTCAAACTGTGACGTCATCGTCAGAGTGTCAGTCATCATGAATGTTGTCCAGCTGAAGCAGATGAAGTGTTTGTTAGCTGCTGTGTCGCTCACACACAAACATGTCAGCACGTTCTGGCAAAGATCTCTGAGGAACCAGCAACAGGAACTTGATGAGGATCTGCAGGACGCTGGATGGCACAGTTCCAACAGTTTGGACACACAGGCAACAACACAACCACACAATGATCAGAGTGTGACGTCACGGCAACACGTGTGTTTATGTTCACGCTCTCTCTGCAGCTGGCTCCTCCTTTCCTAAAGGCGCTCCGTGTCTCCTGCTGAAGGAGAAGAGGAAGCACTGAAGCTCCTTTCCTTCAGTCAGAGGCTCTCGTCATGGCGGACACGTTAACAGTGACACAAACTAAATGTTTGGCATCTGTGTCATAAACAACTTCTTCCTGGTTGGTTCTTTTCATGTGAATATCCCCAGAAGAACACACACACACACACACACACCCTGATAAACCTGGTTACGTCAGCTGATGAGGTCACGCCCTCCATCTGCAGGAGGCTGATAAACAGCTGTGACATCATGATTACATCACTCACCACACTTCTGAGGACCTGGAGGAGGACAGAGGAGTCACATGACCATGACGCTTCAGCATGACCTTTGACCTTTAGGCCCAGCTGTTTTGTACTTCAGGGTCATCGGGAAAACACAGAAAGTAGAAGCTTTTATTTTGAAACGTACTTCCTGTTCCTGCTGGTTCTGAACCCGCTGAGCTTCATTAAGACTTCACTTCCCATCATGCACTGCTGTGAGGCTGACCTGCCGGCAGGTAGCGCCACCTGCTGTCTGTCAGCTCGCGCACTGAACCTCCTGCTCGATCCGGGATTGATAACGGCGAATGGCGGGAAACTGAACACTTTAATTTATTCACATTTAATTAATTATTAATTATTGACGCCGAATGACGTAGAGGCTCATTAAGACTGACGTCATCATTGGTGGGAATTAAAAACACGTGACAACACTTCACGACACCTCACGACACTTGAGTCTAATTGCGGGCTGTCAACCCCATCCAATCAGAGTCGATGCACCGAGCAGGCTGCGCAGTAGCTGAACCAATCACAGAGCGGAGAGGATCCGGACGTTCCGCCGCGTGCCGCCTCTGAACTGCCGCGTCTCATTCAGTCTGTCATCTGCCGCCCCGCCGCTCTGCCGCGTCTCATTCAGTCTGTCATCTGCCGCCCCGCCGCTCTGCCGCGTCTCATTCAGTCTGTCATCTGCCGCTCTGCCGCGTCTCATTCAGTCTGTCATCTGCCGCTCTGCTGCGCTCTGCGCTCTCTCGCCCCGCCGCCCCGCTCGGTTGTTAGCCGCCAGCCGCCGCCGCTCTCCGGCTGTGACAGAGGAGCTGCGGACACACCCGACACTCACCGAGGAGCCGAACCGGGAGCAGCGGGACCGTTCGGGTGGACCGTAATGTTTGACGATGGTGCTTAGAGCGGGAAGAGGCGAGACCAAGGCCGACCGAGCGGCCCGATCACGGCTTAGGCGGAGCGGCGGACGGCGTCGACATCCAGCTGAGGTCCCGCAGATGATACGCGGGAAAATACCCCAGAACCATAACCGAACCTTCATCCTCCTCCTCCTCCTCCTGCTCCTTCTTCTCCTCCTCTCCTACTCATCTTTCACATCCGCCTCCCCCTTCTCCTTCTTCTCCTCCTCATCCCCTTTCTCCTTGTCCTCTTACTCCCCTTGCTCTTCATCCTCCTCCTTCTCTTCGTCCTCTTCCTCCTACTCCTCCTCTCCCCCCAGTTCTCCTTCTTCTCCTCATAGTTTTTCTCCCCCTTCCTCCTCCTTCCCCTGTACCTCTTACTCCCCCTTCTCCTCTTTCTCCTCCCCCTCGTACTCTTCTTCCCCTTATCCTCTTCCTCCTTCTCCCCCTACTTCTCCTTCTCCTCATCATCTTCTTTTCCCTGCTCCTCCTCCCCTTCTCCTCTTCCTCCTCCTCTTCCTTCTCACCCTTTTCCTACTCCTACTCCCCCTTCTCCTCCTCGTCCTCTTCCACCCCCTCTTCCTCCTCCTTCTCATTCTTCTCCCCATCCTTCTTCCCCCTCCCCTTCTTCCTTCTCCTTCTCGTGCTCTTCCTCCTCCTCTTCCTGCTCCTCTTCTCCCCTTCCTCCTTCTCCTCTCCTCCTCTTCCCCTCCCCTTCCTCCTTCTCCTCCTTGTGATCTTCCTCCTTCTCGTCTCTGCTGCTCCTCTCCCCTTCTCCTTCCCTCTTCCTTCTTCTCCTCTCCCCTTCTCCTTCCCTCATCCTCTTCCTGCTCCTCATTTCCCCCTTCCTCCTCCTCCTCTTCCTGCTCCTCGTCCTCCTTCTCCTCCTCTTCGTCCTCCTCCTCCCCTTCCTGCTCCTCCTCGTTCTCTTTCTCCTCCTCTTCCTGCTTCTCCTCTCCTCCTTCCTCCTTCTCCTCTTTCTCCTCCTCGTCCTGCTCCTCCTCTCCCCCTTCCACCTTCTCCTCTTCCTCCTCCTCTTCATGCTCCTCCTTGTGCTCTTCCTCCTCCTTTTCCTCCTCCTTCTCGTCCCCTTCCTCATCCTCCTCCTTGTGCTCTTTCTCTTTCTCCTCTTCCTCCTCCTTCTTCTTCTTCTCCTCGTCCTCTTACCCCCCTTCCTATTCCTTCCTCTTCCTGCTCCTCCTTCTCATTCTCTTTCAACTCTTCTCTCTTCACCCTCATTCACCTCCTCCTTCTCTCCCTCATTCTCTTCCTCCCCTGCTCCTGCCCTTCCTTCTTCTCCTCCTTGTCCTCTTCCACCTCCTCTTTCTCCTACCCCTCCCCTTTTCCTCCTTTCTTTCTCTCTCTTCTCCTCTTACTCCTCCTTCTTTTTCTCCTCCTCGTCCTCTTACTCCACTTCCTATTCCTCCTCTTCCTGCTCCTGCTCTCTTCTCCTCGTGCTCTTCCTCCTCTCCCCCCTTCACCTCTTTCACCTCCTCCTTCACTTCCTCCTTCTCCTCCTCGTGCTCTTCCTCCTCCTTTTTCTGCTCCTCCTCCTTCCTTCTTCTCTTCTTCCTCCTCCTCTTCCTGCTCCTCCCCCTCTTTCTCTTCCCCTCCTTCTTCTCCTCGTCCTCGTGCTCTTCCTCCTTTTCCCCTTCACCTCCTCCACCTCCTCCTCTTCACTCTCATTAATAATCAATTATTCTGATTATTGAATATTAATTATTAATCAGATCATGAATATTTATGAGGTAATCTGTTGTCAGGCAGAAACTCGTAAATAAATCTACTTCCTGTTGATGAATTTTAAAAAATAAATTGACGTCACAGAGACTCAACGTGACGTCACCTCGCCGTGTGCAGGTAGGACGAGTCAAACGAGCTCTGTGACGTCATAGCAGCTCATATTCATCCCGTAATTTGTTTTATTTTAGTTTGTGGGCTTTTATTTTGAAGGGCAATCCGCCGTGCTTCCGTTACCATTTAATCCTTTCCCACAATGCTTTGTGTCTACGTCCCCTGCTTCCTGTTTATTGTACCGTCTCCGCCGGTAAAGTCCCGACTAAAGCTCGGTGAGTAACGGAATCGGACCGTCCCCCTTCGGCCCGGTTCCGGTCGTGGATTTGGTGCTTTGGCTCTTTTATTTGGACAGTTCGGGTTCTGCTCAGGAACGCTCCGCTGCTTCCTGACGCCGAGCCGAGCCGATCCCCGGAACTCCGCTCACAGAACCACCGATTTAACCGTGCGCCGTGTTCCCGCCCACACACCGGATTTCTAACCGGTTCTGCGATTTAACGGAACCAGACGGGCTCGTGCGGAGTTCGGCTGTGACAGGATGAGGCCGTGAGGACGGGCCGTCCGCGGGCGGGACGATGCCCAGCCAGCACCGCCCTCCGCGGGTCCGCACCGGGAAGTCCTGTGGGTCAGATTCTCCGGTAATGCGGGACTCTGCCCGCGTGTCGGTGTTTAACGGACCCGCTCTAAGGAGCCGGCTCCGGCCAGCTGGAGGGCGGTCAATGTGTCCGAACATGAACTGGGTTCGGCGGGACGTTCTGACCCGGTCCAAACCGACACACATGTGATCTGACCGCTGTGTGACGTTGTGAATCGCGTTAATGACGTCACAAACGTCAACTAGTCTGTTGGCAGTTGTTCTGATTGACAGGTCAGATGTCACCGTGACGTCACGGACTCCTGACCTTGTATGGGCATGTCAGCGTCATCAAACGATGTGATTGGCTGATTGATTATTGGATCACATCAAGTTTAATCAGTGAAAACAATGAGTAATCAGATTACAATAATCAGTCAATACACTGATCAGTAAATGAACCCATGAATAAATTATTAATTAATTAATCTAACCAATCAGCTGAATGTAGCCTCAGAGCTAAAAATAAGTGGGTCTAAACTGGTTTTGGTCCTTGTTCTGGTTTTGGTCCTGGCCCTAGTTCTGGTCTTGGGTCTGGTCTTTGTCCTGGTCCTGGTTCTGGTCCTGGGTCTGGGTCTGGTCCTTGTCCTGGTTCTGGTGTGTGTTGATCTGTTCAGACCTCGTAAAGGTGCTAACCTTTCTGCTCCTCCTCAGGCCTGTAGCAGCTCCTCTTTCCTTCTTCTCCCTCCGCCCAGCTCGGTTTAGGATGGAGGACTCGGAGACGGAGCTGGCGGTGTCGGAGTCCGACGCTCTGGGTGCAGACTTCATCACAGTGGAGTTGGACACGCAGCCCATCGAGTACGTGGTGAAGTGGGCCGAGGTCGGCTCCAAGTTCACCATCTCGTGCGTGAAGAAGGACTCGGACGACCCGTCGGAGCTGACGGCAGACCAGCTGAAGATCGAGACAGACGAGGCCTTCTTCGCGCCGTACGAGGAGGTGTACCCGTGCGAGGTGACGGAGCAGAGTGTGGAGATAAAGACGGACTCTGACGAAGACGAGGACGACACCGAGGAGGAGCATGAGGTTCTGGTGGAGGCGGGGAGCAGCCAGCTGGACGGAGAGCTGGACTCGGACCAGGCAGACTTCGAGCCAGACGAGCGCCAGTACCGCTGCAGCTACTGCGGGAAGTGCTACAGCCACGCCTCCAGCCTCTACCGCCACCAGCAGACACACACCGGGAAGACAGGCGGGGCGGCGCCCCCCAACAAACGGACCCTGGAGCCAAGCCATCAGGAGGCCCGCTACACCTGCCCCCACTGTGGCATGAGCTTCAAAGGCAGCAGGTCGGTACCGGTCAGACAAGATCATCAAGACCAGGTCACCTGTTAGTCCAGATCAACAAGACCAGGTCACCTGTTAGTCCAGATCAAGACCAGGTCACCTGTTAGTCCAGATCAACAAGACCAGGTCACCTGTTAGTCCAGATCAGCAAGACCGGGTCACCTGTTAGTCCAGATCAAGACCAGGTCACCTGTTAGTCCAGATCAACAAGACCAGGTCACCTGTTAGTCCAGATCAACAAGACCAGGTCACCTGTTAGTCCAGATCAAGACCAGGTCACCTGTTAGTCCAGATCAACAAGACCAGGTCACCTGTTAGTCCAGATCAAGACCAGGTCACCTGTTAGTCCAGATCAACAAGACCAGGTCACCTGTTAGTCCAGATCAAGACCCGGTCACCTGTTAGTCCAGATCAACAAGACCCGGTCACCTGTTAGTCCAGATCAAGACCCGGTCACCTGTTAGTCCAGATCAAGACCCGGTCACCTGTTAGTCCAGATCAACAAGACCAGGTCACCTGTTAGTCCAGATCAAGACCAGGTCACCTGTTAGTCCAGATCATCAAGACCAGGTCACCTGTTAG
This sequence comes from Collichthys lucidus, assembly GCA_004119915.2. Lineage (NCBI taxonomy): Eukaryota > Metazoa > Chordata > Actinopteri > Sciaenidae > Collichthys > Collichthys lucidus. The sequence goes on from ML142789.1 coordinate 3,667,316, forward strand.
TCCAGATCAACAAGACCAGGTCACCTGTTAGTCCAGATCAACAAGACCAGGTCACCTGTTAGTCCAGATCAAGACCAGGTCACCTGTTAGTCCAGATCAACAAGACCAGGTCACCTGTTAGTCCAGATCAACAAGACCAGGTCACCTGTTAGTCCAGATCAAGACCAGGTCACCTGTTAGTCCAGATCAACAAGACCAGGTCACCTGTTAGTCCAGATCAACAAGACCTGTTAGTCCAGATCAACAAGACCTGTTAGTCCAGATCAAGACCAGGTCACCTGTTAGTCCAGATCATCAAGACCAGGTCACCTGTTAGTCCAGATCAAGACCAGGTCACCTGTTAGTCCAGATCAAGACCAGGTCACCTGTTAGTCCAGATCAACAGACCAGGTCACCTGTTAGTCCAGATCAACAGACTAGGTCACCTGTTAGTCTAGATCAAGACCAGGTCACCTGTTAGTCCAGATCAACAAGACCTGTTAGTCCAGATCAAGACCAGGTCACCTGTTAGTCCAGATCAAGACCAGGTCACCTGTTAGTCCAGATCAAGACCAGGTCACCTGTTAGTCCAGATCAAGACCAGGTCACCTGTTAGTCCAGATCAACAAGACCAGGTCACCTGTTAGTCCAGATCAACAAGACTAGGTCACCTGTTAGTCTAGATCAAGACCAGGTCACCTGTTAGTCCAGATCAACAAGACCTGTTAGTCCAGATCAAGACCAGGTCACCTGTTAGTCCAGATCAAGACCAGGTCACCTGTTAGTCCAGATCAACAAGACCTGTTAGTCCAGATCAAGACCAGGTCACCTGTTAGTCCAGATCAAGACCAGGTCACCTGTTAGTCCAGATCAAGACCAGGTCACCTGTTAGTCCAGATCAACAAGACCAGGTCACCTGTTAGTCCAGATCAAGACCAGGTCACCTGTTAGTCCAGATCAACAATACCTGTTAGTCCAGATCAAGACTAGGTCACCTGTTAGTCCAGATCAACAAGACCTGTTAGTTCAGATCAAGACCAGGTCACCTGTTAGTCCAGATCATCAAGACCAGGTCACCTGTTAGTCCAGATCAAGACCAGGTCACCTGTTAGTCCAGATCAACCAGGTCACCTGTTAGTCCAGATCAACAAGACCTGTTAGTCCAGATCAAGACCAGGTCACCTGTTAGTCCAGATCAAGACCAGGTCACCTGTTAGTCCAGATCAAGACCAGGTCACCTGTTAGTCCAGATCAACAAGACCAGGTCACCTGTTAGTCCAGATCAACAAGACCAGGTCACCTGTTAGTCCAGATCAAGACCAGGTCACCTGTTAGTCTAGATCAACAATACCTGTTAGTCCAGATCAAGACCAGGTCACCTGTTAGTCCAGATCAACAAGACCTGTTAGTTCAGATCAAGACCAGGTCACCTGTTAGTCCAGATCATCAAGACAAGGTCACCTGTTAGTCCAGATCAAGACCAGGTCACCTGTTAGTCCAGATCAACAAGACCTGTTAGTCCAGATCAAGACCAGGTCACCTGTTAGTCCAGATCAACAAGACCAGGTCACCTGTTAGTCCAGATCAACAAGACCAGGTCACCTGTTAGTCCAGATCAAGACCAGGTCACCTGTTAGTCCAGATCAAGACCAGGTCACCTGTTAGTCCAGATCAAGACCAGGTCACCCGTTAGTCCAGATCAACAAGACCAGGTCACCTGTTAGTCCAGATCAAGACCAGGTCACCTGTTAGTCCAGATCAACAATACCTGTTAGTCCAGATCAAGACCAGGTCACCTGTTAGTCCAGATCAACAAGACCTGTTAGTTCAGATCAAGACCAGGTCACCTGTTAGTCCAGATCATCAAGACCAGGTCACCTGTTAGTCCAGATCAAGACCAGGTCACCTGTTAGTCCAGATCAAGACCAGGTCACCTGTTAGTCCAGATCAAGACCAGGTCACCTGTTAGTCCAGATCAACAAGACCAGGTCATCTGTTAGTCCAGATCAACAAGACCAGGTCACCTGTTATTTCAGATCAAGACCAGGTCACCTGTTAGTCCAGATCAAGACCCGGTCACCTGTTAGTCTAGATCAACAAGACCCGGTCACCTGTTAGTCCAGATCAACAAGACTTGGTCACCTGTTAGTCCAGACCAACAAGACCCGGTCACCTGTTAGTCCAGATCAAGACCCGGTCACCTGTTAGTCCAGATCAACAAGACCCGGTCACCTGTTAGTCCAGATCAAGACCCGGTCACCTGTTAGTCCAGATCAACAAGACCCGGTCACCTGTTAGTCCAGATCAAGACCCGGTCACCTGTTAGTCCAGATCAAGACCCGGTCACCTGTTAGTCCAGATCAACAAGACCAGGTCACCTGTTAGTCCAGATCAACAAGACCAGGTCACCTGTTAGTCCAGATCAAGACCAGGTCACCTGTTAGTCCAGATCATCAAGACCAGGTCACCTGTTAGTCCAGATCAACAAGACCAGGTCACCTGTTAGTCCAGATCAACAAGACCAGGTCACCTGTTAGTCCAGATCAAGACCAGGTCACCTGTTAGTCCAGATCAAGACCAGGTCATCTGTTAGTCCAGATCAACAAGACCAGGTCACCTGTTAGTCCAGATCAAGACCAGGTCACCTGTTAGTCCAGATCAAGACCAGGTCACCTGTTAGTCCAGATCAACAAGACCAGGTCACCTGTTAGTCCAGATCAAGACCAGGTCACCTGTTAGTCCAGATCAAGACCAGGTCACCTGTTAGTCCAGATCAAGACCAGGTCACCTGTTAGTCCAGATCAACAAGACCAGGTCACCTGTTAGTCCAGATCAACAAGACCAGGTCACCTGTTAGTCCAAACATTATCTGAATGTTTCTTTTGATGAACGGCTTCTTCCTGGTTTGAACTTCCTGTTTCCTGTGTTGACAGGATGTTAGGGAGTCACCTGCGGCTGCACGGGAAGCGGCGGATTCACCCCTGCAACATCTGTGGGAAGGAGTTCAACCACAGCTCCAGCCTGTCGCGCCATCGCCTCATCCACAAGAAAGGCAAAGGCCTCCCCAAGGACACCGCCCTCGGCCCCAACATGCCCGCCCTTCGCCACTCGCTGAAGGCCGGTGGCAAGAACAAGAAGACCAAGAGGCAGCAGCAGCATGTGGCGGCCGTCATCATTCAGGGTCAGGGTGGCAGTGGCGATAAGTTCTACGCCTGCCCGCAGTGCGACATGAGCTTCAGGACGTCCACACAGCTGTCCAAACATCAGGTGACCCACGTCAAGGAGCTGCTGGACAACTACAACACCCAAGGAGAAACCTGGGCGAGTCCTCGTCCGACCTGAAGATCCGCCTTAAGCTCTGCTCCCCCGTGACAAGCCCAACTTCTACACCCTGTGTAAGAAGAACCGCCGCCGCCGGGGGGGGCGGGCCCCAAAACGGGGCACTGCCATCCCTCAGGAGGGGGAGGAGGAGCAGGGCAGTGGAGGAGGTGGCGGCGGCGGCACTGGTCGCCACGGCTGCAGCCAGTGCGGGAAGCGGTTCAGTCATGCCTCCAGCCTGGCACGGCACCAGCAGACCCACAGGGTGGTGGACGGCGGCGAGCGGGGAAAGCTGCAGCAGCACCAGAAGCACCTCCACGTCAAGACCGGACTCCCCTCCGCAGTCACCAAGACCTCCAAGACATACACCTGCTCGGCCTGCAACAAGACCTTCATGCACTCGTCCAGCTTCTCCCGCCATAAGAAGGCACACCTGGAAGGAGCAACGGGCCCAGGCCGCCACCGCCAAGCGCCGAGAGAGTCGTCTTAGACGAGACCGCGCCACTGGAGTCCGACTCTGAGTAAAGTCGCCCTGCTCTGGACTGAGTTTGGACTGGTTCTGGGTTGGTTCTGAATCAGTGCTGACTGGTTCTGGACCGATTTGGGACCAGTTCTGGAAAAGTTCTAATTTGTAAAAGTCCTGGACCAGTTGGAAACTGGTTCTGGGCCTCGTGTTCATCCAGGTTCGGGGACAGGAACTGTTTTTTTTTTTGTTTTTTTTGGCGTAGATAGCAGCAGGACATCCATATATGGTCGTACGGCGGGGGGTATCTCCTTTTATGGTTGTATCCATATATGGTCATAACTGACCGTTAGCTAATTGCTCTTAAGGATGGGATTAGATTAAAGTGTTACCCCAGGCCCCGCCCACTGCCCCACCCTCCTCCACCTGTCTATGAGGTTGCACTCTACACTCCATTTCCCATCAGTCACTGCTCTGTCACAGGCCACACCCACTTGTTAACATATTTCCCATCAGCCCCCGGGATGCTTGCGGACCATTGTGGGAGTTTAACCTAAGCCCCGCCCCCTCTTTAATTTATTTAATTTATTTCCTGTCAAATCATTTTTCACGTCAGTCGTTTGAAATCCAAAAATAAATATTTAATTATCGATCGTTAACGAGCCGATCGATCAGCGTGTCGTTAATAAACCTCCAATCAGCTCCCGACGTTTGTTTGTTTGTTACTTCCTGGTTCGATCAGAGTTATTTGATTGGCTGCCATTTTGATCGGTTCTCTGCGTTCTGATTGGTCGAGCCGGCATTCCTTCATATTACTGTTTGCATGAAGGTTGTCGACCATGTTTGTAGTTCTTCAGCTGTGCAATGGTCAGCGGAGAGACGAATATATAATGCGATCAGATCGACGATTCAAGATATGAATATTAATTATATGTAAATGTGACTAACTCCACCTGCCCTCGTTACTGTAGCAACACCAACAGGAAGAGGCTTGGACATGTTGGACCTGTTTTTTCAAAGTAAAAGCCTTCAAATCAGCTCATTAAAGATTCACAAACGAGTTGCTCTGATTGGTCGACTGGAGTTTATTAAAGACTCTTAGTGGACCAATCATGGACGAGCTTCACATTCTCCTTCCTGACAGACGGAGCAGCCAAAACAAACCCATCCCCTCCCCTCTGACCCGCCCCGCCCCGCCCCGCCTCACTTCCTGCTTGTCGAGCCATCAGACGGCGACCAACACTTTGACTTTGTGAATAAACATTTTACCGTGTGACTTAATTTAACGTGACCTATTTATAAATGTGTCGCACTACCAACCAATCCCGTAGAGATAAGAAAAGAAGCTCCGCCTGCTCCTCCTCCTCCCCCTCCTCCTCCTCTTTCTCCTCCCCCTCTTTCTCCTCCCCCTCCTCCTCCCCCTCTTTCTCCTCCCCCTCCTCCCCCTCTTTCTCCTCCCCCTCCTCCTCCCCTCTTTCCTCCCCCTCCACCTCCTCCCCCTCCCTCCCCTCCACCTCCTCCCCCTCCTTCTCCTCCCCCCTCCCCCTCCCTCCTCCCCCTCCTCCTCCTCCCCTCCTTCTCCTCCCCTCCTTCTCCTCCCCCTCCACCTCCTCCCCTCCTCCTCCTCCTCCTCCTCCTCCTCCTCTTCCTGGTTTGTGTTCAGTTCTCCTTCTTGTTGTGTTGGTTTGTTTCGTGTTTGCTGATAGAATAAACCCAGTTGACATGTTTTGTCTTGAGTTTTGTAATAAACCTTTAAAAGAGACTTCCTGTTTCCCTTTTTACTGAAGAGACACGAGACGACAAAGACAACAAGAGACGGCAAAGACAACAAGAGACGACAAAGACAACAAGAGACGACACAAAGACAACAAGAGACGGCACAAAGACAACAAGAGACGGCAAAGACAAGAGACGACACAAAGACAACAAGAGACGACACAAAGACAACAAGAGACGACAAAGACAACAAGAGACGACACAAAGACAACAAGAGACGGCACAAAAGACAACAAGAGACGACACAAAGACAACAGAGACGGCACAAAGACAACAAGAGACGACACAAAGACACAAGAGACGGCACAAAGACAACAAGACGACGCACAAAGACAACAAGAGACGGCAAAGACAACAAGAGACGGCACACAAAGACAACAAGAGACGACACAAAGACAACAAGAGACGGCAAAGACAACAAGAGACGACACAAAGACAACAAGAGACGGCACAAAGACAACAGAGACGGCACAAAGACAACAAGAGACGACACAAAGACAACAAGAGACGGCACAAAGACAACAAGAGACGGCAAAGACAACAAGAGACGGCAAAGACAACAAGAGACGACACAAAGACAACAGAGACGACACAAAGACAACAAGAGACGGCACAAAGACAACAAAGAGACGACACAAAGACAACAAGAGACGGGCAAAGACAACAAGAGACGGCACAAAGACAACAAGAGACGGCAAAGACAACAAGAGACGGCACAAAGACAACAAGAGACGGCAAAGACAACAAGAGACGGCACAAAGACAACAAGAGACGACAAAGACAACAAGAGACGACACAAAGACAACAAGAGACGGCACAAAGACAACAAGAGACGACACAAAGACAACAAGAGACGGCACAAAGACAACAAGAACGACACAAAGACAACAAGGACGACAAAGACAACAAGAGACGACAAAGACAACAAGAGACGACACAAAGACAACAAGAGACGACACAAAGACAACAAGAGACGACACAAAGACAACAAGAGACGGCACAAAGACAACAAGAGACGACACAAAGACAACAAGAGACGACAAAGACAACAAGAGACGGCAAAGACAACAAGAGACGACAAAGACAACAAGAGACGGCACAAAGACAACAGAGACGACACAAAGACAAGAGACGACAAAGACAACAAGAGACGGCACAAAGACAACAAGAACGGCACCAAAGACAACAAGAGACGACACAAAGACAACAAGAGACGACACAAAGACAACAAGAGACGACACAAAGACAACAAGAGACGACACAAAGACAAGAGACGACACAAAGACAACAAGAGACGACACAAAGACAACAAGAGACGACACAAAGACAAGAGACGACACAAAGACAACAAGAGACGACACAAAGACAACAAGAGACGACACAAAGACAACAAGAGACGGCAAAGACAACAAGAGACGGCACAAAGACAACAAGAGACGACACAAAGACAACAAGAGACGGCAAAGACAACAAGAGACGACACAAAGACAACAAGAGACGGCACAAAGACAACAAGAGACGGCACAAAGACAACAAGAGACGACACAAAGACAAGAGACGGCACAAAGACAACAAGAGACGGCAAAGACAACAAGAGACGGCAAAGACAACAAGAGACGACACAAAGACAACAAGAGACGGCACAAAGACAACAAGAGACGACACAAAGACAACAAGAGACGGCAAAGACAACAAGAGACGGCACAAAGACAACAAGAGACGGCAAAGACAACAAGAGACGGCACAAAGACAACAAGAGACGACACAAAGACAACAAGAGACGACACAAAGACAACAAGAGACGACACAAAGACAAGAGACGACACAAAGACAACAAGAGACGACACAAAGACAACAAGAGACGACACAAAGACAACAAGAGACGGCAAAGACAACAAGAGACGGCACAAAGACAACAAGAGACGACACAAAGACAACAAGAGACGGCAAAGACAACAAGAGACGACACAAAGACAACAAGAGACGGCACAAAGACAACAAGAGACGGCACAAAGACAACAAGAGACGACACAAAGACAACAAGAGACGGCACAAAGACAACAAGAGACGGCAAAGACAACAAGAGACGGCAAAGACAACAAGAGACGACACAAAGACAACAAGAGACGGCACAAAGACAACAAGAGACGACACAAAGACAACAAGAGACGGCAAAGACAACAAGAGACGGCACAAAGACAACAAGAGACGGCAAAGACAACAAGAGACGGAACAAAGACAACAAGAGACGGCAAAGACAACAAGAGACGGCACAAAGACAACAAGAGACGACAAAGACAACAAGAGACGACACAAAGACAACAAGAGACGGCACAAAGACAACAAGAGACGACACAAAGACAACAAGAGACGGCACAAAGACAACAAGAGACGACACAAAGACAACAAGAGACAACAAAGACAACAAGAGACGACAAAGACAACAAGAGACGACACAAAGACAACAAGAGACGACACAAAGACAACAAGAGACGGCACAAAGACAACAAGAGACGACACAAAGACAACAAGAGACGACAAAGACAACAAGAGACGGCAAAGACAACAAGAGACGACACAAAGACAACAAGAGACGGCACAAAGACAACAAGAGACGACACAAAGACAACAAGAGACGACAAAGACAACAAGAGACGGCACAAAGACAACAAGAGACGACAAAGACAACAAGAGACGGCACAAAGACAACAAGAGACGACACAAAGACAACAAGAGACGACACAAAGACAACAAGAGACGACAAAGACAACAAGAGACGGCACAAAGACAACAAGAGACGACAAAGACAACAAGAGACGGCACAAAGACAACAAGAGACGACAAAGACAACAAGAGACGACACAAAGACAACAAGAGACGACAAAGACAACAAGAGACGGCACAAAGACAACAAGAGACGGCACAAAGACAACAAGAGACGACACAAAGACAACAAGAGACGACACAAAGACAACAAGAGACGACACAAAGACAACAAGAGACGACACAAAGACAACAAGAGACGGCACAAAGACAACAAGAGACGACACAAAGACAACAAGAGACGACACAAAGACAACAAGAGACGGCACAAAGACAACAAGAGACGGCACAAAGACAACAAGAGACGACACAAAGACAACAAGAGACGACACAAAGACAACAAGAGACGGCACAAAGACAACAAGAGACGACACAAAGACAACAAGAGACGACAAAGACAACAAGAGACGGCACAAAGACAACAAGAGACGACAAAGACAACAAGAGACGGCACAAAGACAACAAGAGACGACACAAAGACAACAAGAGACGACAAAGACAACAAGAGACGGCACAAAGACAACAAGAGACGGCACAAAGACAACAAGAGACGACACAAAGACAACAAGAGACGACACAAAGACAACAAGAGACGACACAAAGACAACAAGAGACGACACAAAGACAAGAGACGACACAAAGACAACAAGAGACGACACAAAGACAACAAGAGACGGCACAAAGACAACAAGAGATGACACAAAGACAACAAGAGACGACACAAAGACAACAAGAGACGACACAAAGACAACAAGAGACGACACAAAGACAACAAGAGACGACGCAAAGACAACAAGAGACGACACAACGACTTCCAAGGTAAGTGACTGAGCTGAGCTCAATGAATCCAGACTTCATTGGTTGCACAAAGACCAGGCCAGGATGAGCAGACACGGATTCATCAAGCCAGGTGAAACCAATCCTGGATAAGTGACGCTCGCTGCTCCCTCAGATAGACCCCACCACCGACCACAGATTCACGGATTCACCGTGGCAAGCTGAGCGTCTGGCTTACTTTTCCCTGTCGGAGGCAGAAATTCTCATGGAGGGATACGAGGAGGTGAAAGACATCATTAAAAAGAAAGGCAACACGCCACAGCGATAAAGCAAAGAGAGAAAGTATTGCTGACCGCCTGAATGCGCAAGTAGAGCACAGTTACACACTCTCGCTCGCTGAAACATCACAATTACAATTAATTCATGTCTATGCAGCTGTACTCTGATTATGAAGCAGTTGATTCTTTTAATTGAAATGGACTGCAGATATGAGTGACTGAGTAAATGGAACTCCATCAGACAAACAGATAAGCTCATCATAATTAACTTATAGCACCTTTCAAAGGACCCAAGGTCGCTTGCTCACTGACTTTATTGAATTTCCTTTTGGGATAAATAAACAATGTGACAGTGACAATGGCGTGCCCATTCTTGCAAGGTGTGGTGGATGACGAGGCACTTGTGCTCAGGAGGGTCTTCAGGGCCCGGTTGGACCCACTGGCCTTCCCTGATGACCATCTATATGAAAGCTACAGGTTTTCTGCAGATGGCATCAGGTATCTGTGCAGACTGCTGGGTCCCGCCTCCTTCACACTCACGATCTTCGTTTTATTACGTTACATTATTTTCTTTTTAAAACTTGTTTTGTTTTTTGTTGCAGCTGCTCGTTGTGACCACCAGATGACAGCAAACATCAAAACATGTTTCTGATGCGTTGAAGTCGTCATGTGACATCCGGACAGGTATTCTGACAGGTAGTACTTCCTGATTGTGGCACCTCCTCCATGACAAAGCGCACTCCTCATTTAAAGGAGACCAGATATCTGTTACTACTCTTTATGTAGTACTTTGTATACTCTGTGTTTTACCTATACCATATCGTATTTATGTGAGTAACTTATAATCATGCTGCTGCCTGTATATCAAACTTTGCTGATGAAATATCGTTGACCATGTTGACATGATTTTGCTGAAATGATTGTGATGATGCAATGATGTCAGGGGGGTGTTAACTCTGTAGACATCACCTGAGCACAGGTGAACAGGAGATCAGGCATGTTTGGCTAGGGAGCAGAAGAGCAAACTATTTTTCAAATAACAAGGATGAGTTGTTGAGATGTTTAGGGTGAGTTTTAATTATTTTGCTGTTGCTGTTATGCAATAAAAGGAAGTATTGATGTGACACTACGAGAGAATGCGCGTTGATGTACTGACCGCTCCTACACTGTGTACTTCCTAGTGCCTCAGTTTAAGTACAGATATTACCGGAAATGATGATCACAACAATTATCTTCTTCTTGTAACCATAGAGAGCTTTAGATCCATCATCTAAAATCTAAATCATACATGTAAGATGTATGATCTTACATGTATGATCTTACATGTAAGATCATACATGTATGATCTTACATGTAAGATCATACATGTATGATCATACATGTATGATCTTACATGTAAGATCATACATGTAAGATCATACATGTATGATCATACATGTATGATGTATGATCATACATCTTACATGTATATTGAAGTATTCAGCTCAACCACTTCAGCTCCAGCAGCTGCCAGTGGTTCCTCCTCTTCCTATGTCCAGCTCTGATCCACAGATCAGCTGCAGACCTGGTCAACAGTGTTGACATCCACAGCCTCTTACTGATAGTCCACACTGGGTTTGAGGCTCCTCCTGATACTCAGTGGAAGTTACCCTAGAAGAACCAGACCAGCAGGGGGCTATATACACATTTAGAGTTGATGTGATGTGACAGAAGTTAAACTCCATATGAAGTTGTGACAGTCAGCTGAACCCACCAGAACTCGGCTTTAGCCTGACAAAACTGACCAAAGAGTTTCCCCTAAGTGCTTCAACAAAAACTCAACCATTGTCTTCACATGGTTTATTGTGGGTTACTGCTGATTTGCAGGGCAATTCTAAAAGAGACTTAAGAGACTTTCAGGGTTAAAAAAAAGTTTCTCATTTAAATGAACAGTATGTAACTTTATAAGTATCACTGATGTCTAGTGGTTAGAAATTAGCACTGCACCCTAAACTCAAACACTGGACAGTTGTCTCCTCTTCCTCCACAGACTGAAGCTCACACAGGCTCAAAGATTGAAGACAATGAACCTTCAACATGGTTTCTACGTCTGAGTCTGACTTCATTCTGACTTCAGTCTGAGTCTGACTTCAGTCTGAGTCTGACTTCATTCTGACTTCAGCCTGAGTCTGACTTCAGTCTGAGTCTGACTTCATTCTGACTTCAGCCTGAGTCTGACTTCAGCCTGACTTCAGTCTGAGTCTGACTTCATTCTGACTTCAGTCTGACTTCAGCCTGAGTCTGACTTCATTCTGAGTCTGGCTTCAGTCTGACTTCAGTCTGACTTCAGTCTGACTTCAGTCTGAGTCTGACTTCATTCTGACTTCAGTCTGAGTCTGACTTCATTCTGACTTCAGTCTGACTTCAGTCTGAGTCTGACTTCAGTCTGAGTCTGACTTCAGTCTGAGTCTGACTTCATTCTGACTTCAGTCTGAGTCTGACTTCATTCTGACTTCAGTCTGAGTCTGACTTCATTCTGACTTCAGTCTGACTTCAGCCTGAGTCTGACTTCATTCTGAGTCTGGCTTCAGTCTGACTTCAGTCTGACTTCAGCCTGAGTCTGACTTCATTCTGAGTCTGACTTCATTCTGACTTCAGTCTGAGTCTGACTTCATTCTGACTTCAGTCTGAGTCTGACTTCAGTCTGACTTCAGTCTGAGTCTGACTTCATTCTAACTTCAGTCTGAGTCTGACTTCATTCTGAGTCTGACTTCATTCTGAGTCTGACTTTAGTCTGAGTCTGACTTCATTCTGACTTCAGTCTGACTTCAGCCTGAGTCTGACTTCATTCTGAGTCTGACTTTAGTCTGAGTCTGACTTCATTCTGACTTCAGTCTGACTTCATTCTGAGTCTGACTTTAGTCTGAGTCTGACTTCATTCTGACTTCAGTCTGACTTCATTCTGACTTCAGTCTGACTTCAGTCTGAGTCTGGCTTCATTCTGACTTCAGTCTGAGTCTGACTTCAGTCTGAGTCTGACTTCAGTCTGAGTCTGACTTCAGTCTGAGTCTGACTTCAGTCTGAGTCTGACTTTAGTCTGAGTCTGACTTCAGTCTGAGTCTGACTTCAGTCTGAGTCTGACTTTAGTCTGAGTCTGACTTCATTCTGACTTCAGTCTGACTTCATTCTGACTTCAGTCTGACTTCAGTCTGAGTCTGGCTTCATTCTGACTTCAGTCTGAGTCTGACTTCATTCTGAGTCTGACTTCATTCTGAGTCTGGCTTCAGTCTGAGTCTGACTTCATTCTGACTTCAGTCTGACTTCATTCTGAGTCTGACTTCATTCTGAGTCTGGCTTCAGTCTGAGTCTGACTTCATTCTGACTTCAGTCTGAGTCTGACTTCAGTCTGACTTCAGTCTGAGTCTGACTTCATTCTAACTTCAGTCTGAGTCTGACTTCAGTCGGACTTCAGTCTGAGTCTGACTTCAGTCTGACTTCATTCTGAGTCTGACTTCATTCTGAGTCTGGCTTCAGTCTGAGTCTGACTTCATTCTGACTTCAGTCTGAGTCTGACTTCAGTCTGACTTCAGTCTGAGTCTGACTTCATTCTAACTTCAGTCTGAGTCTGACTTCATTCTGAGTCTGGCTTCAGTCTGAGTCTGACTTCATTCTGACTTCAGTCTGAGTCTGACTTCATTCTAACTTCAGTCTGAGTCTGACTTCATTCTGACTTCAGTCTGAGTCTGACTTCATTCTGACTTCAGTCTGAGTCTGACTTCAGTCTGAGTCTGACTTCAGTCTGAGTCTGACTTCATTCTGACTTCAGTCTGAGTCTGACTTCATTCTGACTTCAGTCTGAGTCTGACTTCAGTCTGAGTCTGACTTCAGTCTGAGTCTGACTTCATTCTGACTTCAGTCTGAGTCTGACTTCATTCTGACTTCAGTCTGAGTCTGACTTCATTCTGACTTCAGTCTGAGTCTGACTTCATTCTAACTTCAGTCTGAGTCTGACTTCATTCTCACTTCAGTCTGAGTCTGACTTCATTCTGACTTCAGTCTGAGTCTGACTTCAGTCTGAGTCTGACTTCATTCTGACTTCAGTCTGAGTCTGACTTCATTTTGACTTCAGTCTGAGTCTGACTTCATTCTGACTTCAGTCTGAGTCTGACTTCATTCTGACTTCAGTCTGAGTCTGACTTCAGTCTGAGTCTGACTTCATTCTGACTTCAGTCTGAGTCTGACTTCAGTCTGAGTCTGACTTCATTCTGAGTCTGACTTCAGTCTGAGTCTGACTTCAGTCTGAGTCTGACTTCATTCTGAGTCTGACTTCAGTCTGAGTCTGACTTCATTCTGAGTCTGACTTTAGTCTGAGTCTGACTTCAGTCTGAGTCTGATTTTATTCTGACTTCATTCTGACTTCATTCTGAGTCTGATTTCATTCTGACTTCAGTCTGAGTCTGACTTCATTCTGACTTCAGTCTGACTTCAGTCTGAGTCTGACTTCAGTCTGAGTCTGATTTTATTCTGACTTCATTCTGACTTCATTCTGAGTCTGATTTCATTCTGACTTCAGTCTGAGTCTGACTTCATTCTGACTTCAGTCTGACTTCAGTCTGAGTCTGACTTCATTCTGAGTCTGATTTCATTCTGACTTCAGTCTGAGTCTGACTTCATTCTGACTTCAGTCTGACTTTAGTCTGAGTCTGACTTCAGTCTGAGTCTGACTTCATTCTGACTTCAGTCTGAGTCTGACTTCATTCTGAGTCTGACTTCAGTCTGAGTCTGACTTCATTCTGAGTCTGACTTCAGTCTGAGTCTGATTTTATTCTGACTTCAAATCCACAGTAATTTACTGTTTTTGTGCCAAGTAGATTATTGTATACTATTTGGTCAAAAACTACAGTATTCAGAGTTACTGTGGGAATATTCATATTATGTACTGTGGGAAATTACAGTAAAACGTCATGTACTGTATAAAATACACTAAGATATCATACTTTAAAATATTAAAGTAAGATATCTTGTACTGTAACATAACAGTGAAATTACATACATACATACAATAACAGTGAGATGGTGTTTTTTTACCTGGGTTCCAGTCGCCTTTTGGTTGATCTCTTTCTTTGTGTCGTTTGGTTTTTGGAATCCGTGTTTCTTTGTGTTTCTTTGTTTTTGGTTATTAACGTAGCCCTCATGCTCCCACGTAACAGTTTGTTCCCGTCATTAGCTCCTGCAGTTTTGCGGTACTGTTGGCCCTGTTCCTCGTGGTGTTTCTTGGTTGTTCTGGTCCATCTCTCTCTGGTGAGGTTGTTTTCAGATCAGACAGAGGTTTCACGTCATCATAGATTTTTTTTTTATTGCATTTCAAAAGGATTCATTTCTTTTTACAACTGACATGCAAGTCACAAAGTAACACCTGGACAGGTGCAACAGCCGTCAGCTCAAACACACGGTCATTCATAAAAAGTTGCATATAAACAGGGAAAGTCCCTTCTTTTGTATAAAGCATTCAAAAATTCAGAACATTTCTAAAACGTCTACAAAGCTGCTACAAACTTTTCTTCTTCATACTTTTCATATTTACAGATTTCAGTGAGGCACGACTTTCTTCAAAATCACAAAAACATCCTAAATATCTCGGACTTCTGAAACTCATCGAAACATTTATTCTCTTTAAATCTTTGTCTGTAAGGTTGCAAAGGTCAGCTGTGCTGGTGGACCTGAAGGTCCTGAGAAACCTTCAGAACCAGTTCAGCCTCCACTCTGACTCTGAAGGAAGTCAAAATCCAATTCAACGTGTTAGCTAACTCACATGAACTGCTAAGAACTTTTAAAACGTTTAGCAAATGTTCAGAGTCAGATGTTTGAACTCGGTTTCTTCTCTGGGTGTCTCAGTACTGAGCAGGTCCAGGATGGGATTAGCCTAGCTTAGCACAAGGACTGGAGGCAGGGGGAAGTGTTAGCCTAGCTGCATCACCTTTCAGTTCCATGTTGTTCATCGCAGAGGTGGAGAAACGTGGTTTTATCTGCAGTTAGCCCTGGAGCTAGCCTGTGGACAGAGGCTAACAGTTTGTACCTGCTTCCAGTCTTTGTGCTAAGCTAGGCTAAACATGTCCTGACCCTGGACACACACGGATGAAACTGATGAAACATCAGAGAACAAAGTTCAGAGCTAAACAAACAAATAGTTTAAAGTGTTTCCAAGGTCTGTTACTCGTTATCACAGGAAATCGTGAAGTCCTTCAAATAACGAAGCAGGAAGTTGTCATTTTAAATGTCGGTGAGTTTCTAACAAACATCAAAACTAGTTTTTAATTTTTAGTTTGTAAATAATAAAACAACCAAACAGAAACAAGTGAAGGCACAAGAATTACAGCTGAGACCTGAGTTAGAAAAATATATACATATATTTCAGTTACGTGAAAAAAATATATTTTTTTAAAAATTTAAAAGTAAAAAATTTTTTAATCAAAAATAACAATTATTTTATAATATTAGGATCCCAAATACACGCTGTATTTTTAGTGCTTCAAGTCGTTGGAAATTATGTTATTTAATCAACTTTATGATAAATTATAATTCATCTCAGTTCTAAAAAACATCTTTAAAATATTTAAACTACAGAAGTCACACAGTTAGCATCAATCTGAACATCAGAACACGTGTTTGTTGAGGAATGTTGGAAGCATTGTGGGTAACGTGTTACAAAGTGAACAAAGTAACGCGTTAGTTTAGTGCATAAGTAATCAGTAACTTTGTTTTTTGCGTCCTGCTTTTTGTCAGACAGTTTTTTTTGTCAGAACCACATGTTGGTAAAATGCAGTCTGCAAAAAATTCCACTTCCAGTTTAAAAAACATCCAAGCTGACTGTCTGTCCTGTTGTTGTTAGTTCGGTTGGATGACTGACGTTATTTATTGTCAGGACTTCTCAGCTTTTATTATTATTAATATTATTATAGGACTTTTATTCATAGGTGACGCTGTGATGTCACAGATTACTTTTAATTGATGGTAATGTTGTAACCTAATTAACTACTTTCAAAGTTACTATCCCCAACACTGGTTGGAAGTATGTTGTAGATATGTAGGAAGTATGTTGTAGATATGTAGGAAGTATGTTGTAGATATGTAGGAAGTATGTTGTAGATATGTAGGAAGTATGTTGTAGATATGTTGGAAGTATGTTGTAGATATGTTGGAAGTATGTTGGAAGTATGTTGGAAGTATGTCGGAAGTATGTCGGAAGTATGTCGGAAATATGTTGTAGATATGTCGGAAGTATGTTGGAAGTGTGTTGTAGGTATGTTGGAAGTATGTCGGAAGTATGTCGGAAGTATGTCGGAAGTATGTCGGAAATATGTTGTAGATATGTCGGAAGTATGTCGGAAGTATGTCGGAAGTGTGTTGTAGGTATGTTGGAAGTATGTTGGAAGTATGTTGGAAGTATGTCGGAAATATGTTGTAGATATGTCGGAAGTATGTTGGAAGTATGTTGTAGATATGTTGGAAGTATGTTGTAGATATGTTGGAAGTATGTTGGAAGTATGTTGGAGGTATGTTGGAAGTGTGTTGTAGGTATGTTGGAAGTATGTCGGAAGTATGTTGGAAGTATGTCGGAAGTATGTTGGAAGTATGTTGGAAGTATGTTGGAGGTATGTTGGAAGTGTGTTGTAGGTATGTTGGAAGTATGTCGGAAGTATGTTGGAAGTATGTCGGAAGTATGTTGGAAGTATGTCGGAAGTATGTTGGAAGTATGTCGGAAGTATGTTGGAAGTATGTCGGAAGTTTGTTGTAGGTATGTCGGAAGTTTGTTGTAGGTATGTCGGAAGTTTGTTGTAGGTATGTCGGAAGTTTGTTGTAGGTATGTCGGAAGTTTGTTGTAGGTATGTCGGAAGTATGTCGGAAGTATGTCGGAAGTATGTCGGAAGTATGTTGTAGGTATGTCGGAAGTTTGTTGTAGGTATGTCGGAAGTTTGTTGTAGGTATGTCGGAAGTTTGTTGTAGGTATGTCGGAAGTTTGTTGTAGGTATGTCGGAAGTATGTTGGAAGTATGTCGGAAATATGTTGTAGATATGTCGGAAGTATGTTGTAGGTATGTCGGAAGTATGTTGGAAGTATGTCGGAAGTATGTCGGAAATATGTTGTAGATATGTCGGAAGTATGTTGTAGATATATGGGAAGTATGTTGTAGATATGTCGGAAGTATGTGGTAGGTATGTCGGAAGTATGTTGTAGGTATGTCGGAAGTATGTTGTAGGTATGTCGGAAGTATGTGGTAGGTATGTCGGAAGTATGTTGTAGGTATGTCGGAAGTATGTTGGAAGTATGTCGGAAATATGTTGTAGATATGTCGGAAATATGTTGTAGATATGTCGGAAGTATGTTGTAGATATATGGGAAGTATGTTGTAGATATGTCGGAAGTATGTGGTAGGTATGTCGGAAGTATGTTGTAGGTATGTCGGAAGTATGTGGTAGGTATGTCGGAAGTATGTTGTAGGTATGTCGGAGGTATGTCGGAAGTATGTTGGAAGTATGTCGGAGGTATGTCGTAGGTATGTCGTAGGTATGTCGTAGGTATGTCGTAGGTATGTCGGAAGTATGTCGTAGGTATGTCGTAGGTATGTCGTAGGTATGTCGGAAGTATGTCGTAGGTATGTCGTAGGTATGTCGTAGGTATGTCGTAGGTATGTCGGAAGTATGTCGTAGGTATGTCGTAGGTATGTTAGCTTCAGTTCAGTTCTCCCTAACAGATTCACAGGTGTTACGTATTTCAGTGCAAGAAGCTGCAGTCAGGTGACATCAGGTTGAGAAGCTGCAGTCAGGTGACATCAGGTTGAGAAGCTGCAGTCAGGTGACATCAGGTTGAGAAGCTGCAGTCAGGTGACATCAGGTTGAGAAGCTGCAGTCAGGTGACATGATGTTCTCTCTGACAGGAAGCTGAGTCGACAGTAGTACAAACATCTTCAGCCAATCAGAGAACAGTGGAGGCAGTGAACACAGTTGTACCTGAACACCTCGTCCACGGCTGACAGTGAAATTAGTACCTGTTGTTAGAGGAACAGCGCCCCCTGCGGACAAACCTCACATGGTTTTTATGTTTCTGCCTTGAACTGATGACTTATCGATCAGCTGATTTCCTTTCTGTCTGTTGTGGAGGAGCGCTTGTTTTTCCATCTTCTAGGAGGCGTGTCTGAGGAGCAGCGTGGGGGCGGGGCTCCACTGACCATGTGGGTGGTGATGAGGCGTGGGGGAGCAGTCGCAGGAGCAGGGAGGGGCGGGCTTGCCCAACACCGCACCAGAGTCCAGAGGGTACTCCAAGATGGAGGCTGGCGCCAGAGTGTATGGGTAGTCGTATGGCGCCGCGTAGATTAAACCGGACTCAGGCCCCGCCCCCGGCATCAGAGCCGCTGGGTGAGGCGTCCCATTGGGTAGCACCGTCTGAATCTGACGAATCAGAGGCATGAGGGCGGGGCCTGTGGAAGCAGATGTACGCAGGGCAGTTGGTGGAGCCACGACAGGGGCGGGGCCTGAGAGGAAACGAGGCACCTGAGAGGAGGCTGCAAGAGAAAAGGCGAGGGAGGCTGAGGAGGAGGGAGAGGTGGGAGAGGAGGAGGAGGAGGAGGGAGAGGAGGAGGAGGGAGAGGAGGTTAGTCAGATAGTCTGCGTTTGCTACACTCTGATTGGTCGGTCTCTTACAGGGTTTGATGTTGGCGTCTCTGTACGTCCCGTTCAGGATCGCTAACTCCATCAGCTGCATCTTCTTCAGACTGTCCTCGCCCTCTGCCTGAAACACGCCGACAACCGACCAATGACAAGCTGCACAATGTAAACACTGTTAACACCTGGAACAGGTGGGCGGTCAGGTGACTCACAGCAGGAACCAGCAGCTTGTTCACTTCCTCCATGGCTCGTTTCAGTTTGATCTCAGCTCGGTTCTGAGCATCTTCCACCGTGATGAGGACGTGAAGATCCTCGTTCAGGTGCTCCCAGTTAGGCTTCCCTCGATTCTGGTCCTCCTGCACAGGAACAGACAGACAGGTGGAGACAGACAGGTACAGACAGACAGGTGGACACAGGTACAGACAGGTAGGTGAAGACAGACAGGTAGGTGAGGGGCACACCAGTGATAACCACACAACAACCACAAAGACTCTGTTACCTTCTTCCTGTCTCTCATGGAGCCCCGCCCCCTGACCATGATCTTACATCCTGTCTCCGCCTCCAGCTGCTTCGCCGTCAGACCGCGAGGACCCAGAATTCTCCCGACAAAGTTAAACTGAGAAACACGGAGAAATCACCCTGGTTACCACGACAACCTATCAATAACTTTGTGCTGTTCTGACTCAGAGGTTTAGAAGTCAAACTCACGTCAGGATGCTCCTTCGTGGGGACGTAGAGTTTCTCCTGCAGTTGGACGTTTGGACCGACGGCGTCCGGTAGCTCGCTGACTCTGTCTGAACCATTCAGAGCGTCGATGTACATGTCCTTCCTCACGCGGCTGATCTCTGAAACACACAGCACATGTTCATACGAGGGATGGACATCAGGACTCTGATACACTGACTCCAAAAGCACTGCAATGTGCTGGGCCTGAAATCAAACTCCGGAACAGGGTCTGCAGCCAGCGTTGCCTAGGCTGAGACCTCCTTGGGACTAGTAGTTTTTTAGCTGTCAAGTGGAAGGAGGAGTTTTCCAGCTTTGGGTGGTCCAGGGATCTTCTGAAGCAGCAGATAAGTACAAGCAGGCCAGTAGTTGCCAAAACAAAGACCCCAGTGGGGGTGGAGTTAAAGGAGGCCATGGAGGACTTTAGTTCGGCCACAAGTTCTGGGAAACTGTTCATCTCTGAAGGAGAACTGACCGAGGCCGCGGTTCTCTGAAGGAGAACTGACCGAGGCCGCGGTTCTCTGAAGGAGAACTGACCGAGGCCGTGGTTCTGAAGGAGAACTGACCGAGGCCGTGGTTCTCTGAAGGAGAACTGACCGAGGCCGCGGTTCTCTGAAGGAGAACTGACCGAGGCCGCGGTTCTCTGAAGGACAACTGACCGAGGCCGTGGTTCTCTGAAGGAGAACTGACCGAGGCCGTGGTTCTTTGAAGGACAACTGACGGAGGCCGTGGTTCTGAAGGAGAACTGACCGAGGCCGTGGTTCTCTGAAGGACAACTGACCGAGGCCGTGGTTCTCTGAAGGAGAACTGACCGAGGCCGTGGTTCTCTGAAGGAGAACTGACCGAGGCCGATTCTCTGAAGGACAACTGACCGAGGCTGTGGTTCTGAAGGACAACTGACCGAGGCTGTGGTTCTGAAGGAGAACTAACTGAGGCCGTGGTTCTCTGAAGAAGAACTGACCGAGGACGTGGTTCTGAAGGAGAACTGGCCGAGGCCGTGGTTCTCTGAAGGAGAACTGACCGAGGCCGCGGTTCTCTGAAGGAGAACTGACCGAGGACGTGGTTCTGAAGGAGAACTGACCGAGGCCGGTTCTCTGAAGGAGAACTGACCGAGGCCGTGGTTCTGAAGGAGAACTGACCGAGGCCGTGGTTCTCTGAAGGAGAACTGACCGAGGCCGCGGTTCTCTGAAGGAGAACTGACCGAGGACGTGGTTCTGAAGGAGAACTGACCGAGGACGTGGTTCTGAAGGAGAACTGACCGAGGCCGGTTCTCTGAAGGAGAACTGACCGAGGCCGTGGTTCTGAAGGAGAACTGACAGAGGCCATGGTTTCTCTGAAGGAGAACTGACCGAGGCCGGTTCTCTGAAGGAGAACTGACCGAGGCCGTGGTTCTCTGAAGGAGAACTGACCGAGGCCGTGGTTCTGAAGCAGAACTGACCGAGGCCGTGGTTCTGAAGGAGAACTGACCGAGGCCGTGGTTCTCTGAAGGAGAACTGGCCGAGGCCGATTCTCTGAAGGAGAACTGACCGAGGCTGTGGTTCTGAAGGAGAACTGACCGAGGCTGTGGTTCTGAAGGAGAACTGACCGAGGCTGTGGTTCTGAAGGAAAACTGACCGAGGCCGATTCTCTGAAGGACAACTGACCGAGGCTGTGGTTCTGAAGGAGAACTGACCGAGGCTGTGGTTCTTTGAAGGAGAACTGACCAAGGCCGTGGTTCTGAAGGAGAACTGACCGAGGCCGTGGTTCTCTAAAGCAGAACTGACCGAGGCCGTGGTTCTCTGAAGGAGAACTGACCGAGGCCGTGGTTCTCTGAAGGAGAACTGACCGAGGCCGTGGTTCTGAAGGAGAACTGACTGAGGCCGTGGTTCTGAAGGAGAACTGACTGAGGCCGTGGTTCTCTGAAGGAGAACTGACCGAGGCCGTGGTTCTGAAGGAGAACTGACCGAGGACGTGGTTCTGAAGGAGAACTGACCGAGGCCGGTTCTCTGAAGGAGAACTGACCGAGGCCGTGGTTCTGAAGGAGAACTGACCGAGGCCATGGTTTCTCTGAAGGAGAACTGACCGAGGCCGGTCTCTGAAGGAGAACTGACAGAGGCCATGGTTCTGAAGGAGAACTGACTGAGGCCGTGGTTCTGAAGGAGAACTGACTGAGGCCGTGGTTCTCTGAAGGAGAACTGACCGAGGACGTGGTTCTGAAGGAGAACTGACCGAGGCCGGTTCTCTGAAGGAGAACTGACCAAGGCCGTGGTTCTGAAGGAGAACTGACCGAGGACGTGGTTCTGAAGGAGAACTGACCGAGGCTGTGGTTTTGTGGACATCCGACCTGCTTCAGGACTGATGACATCACATTCAATGGACTCGTCACCTTGGTAACCAAGAAAATTGTGGATCAGTTGTTCTGCAAACGTTGACTGAAGGTTCAGCTGAGTGAACCTTGGCTTATGAAGTACTGATGGTACTTTTACTGCAGATATTTGAAGTACTGATGATACTTTTACTGCAGATATTTGAAGTACTGATGATACTTTTACTGTAGATATTTGAAGTACTGATGATACTTTTACTGCAGATATTTAAAGTACTGATGATACTTTTACTGCAGATATTTAAAGTACTGATAATACTTTTACTTTAGATATTTAAAACACTGATGATACTTTTACTTTAGATATTTGAAGTACTGATGATACTTTTACTGCAGATATTTGAAGTACTGATGATACTTTTACTGTAGATATTTGAAGTACTGATGATACTTTTACTTCAGATATTTGAAGTACTGATGATACTTTTACTGCAGATATTTAAAGTACTGATGATACTTTTACTTCAGATATTTGAAGTACTGATGATACTTTTACTGCAGATATTTGAAGTACTGATGATACTTTTACCTCAGATATTTGAAGTACTGATGATACTTTTACTTTAGATATTTAAAGTACTGATGATACTTTTACTTTAGATATTTGAAGTACTGATGATACTTTTACTTTAGATATTTGAAGTACTGATGATACTTTTACCTCAGATATTTGAAGTACTGATGATACTTTTACTTTAGATATTTAAAGTACTGATGATACTTTTACTGTAGATATTTAAAGTACTGATGATACTTTTACTGTAGATATTTAAAGTACTGATGATACTTTTACTGCAGATATTTAAAGTACTGATACTTTTACTTCAGATATTTGAAGCATTGATGATACTTTTACTTCAGATATTTGAAGTACTGATGATACTTTACTTTAGATATTTAAAGTACTGATGATACTTTTACTTTAGATTTTTAAAGTACTGATGATACTTTTACTGCAGATATTTGAAGTACTGATGATACTTTTACTGTAGATATTTAAAGTACTGATGATACTTTTACTGTAGATATTTAAAGTACTGATGATACTTTTACTGTAGATATTTAAAGTACTGATGATACTTTTACTGCAGATATTTAAAGTACTGATGATACTTTTACTGCAGATATTTAAAGTACTGATGATACTTTTACTTTAGATATTTAAAGTACTGATGATACTTTTCCTTTAGATATTTAAAGTACTGATGATACTTTTACTGCAGATATTTAAAGTACTGATACTTTTACTTCAGATATTTGAAGCATTGATGATACTTTTACTTCAGATATTTGAAGTACTGATGATACTTTACTTTAGATATTTAAAGTACTGATGATACTTTTCCTTTAGATATTTAAAGTACTGATGATACTTTTACTGCAGATATTTAAAGTACTGATACTTTTACTTCAGATATTTGAAGCATTGATGATACTTTTACTTCAGATATTTGAAGTACTGATGATACTTTACTTTAGATATTTAAAGTACTGATGATACTTTTACTTTAGATTTTTAAAGTACTGATGATACTTTTACTGCAGATATTTGAAGTACTGATGATACTTTTACTGTAGATATTTAAAGTACTGATGATACTTTTACTGTAGATATTTAAAGTACTGATGATACTTTTACTGTAGATATTTAAAGTACTGATGATACTTTTACTGCAGATATTTAAAGTACTGATGATACTTTTACTGCAGATATTTAAAGTACTGATGATACTTTTACTGTAGATATTTAAAGTACTGATGATACTTTTACTGCAGATATTTAAAGTACTGATAATACTTTTACTGCAGATATTTAAAGTACTGATACTTGTACTTCAGATATTTGAAGCATTGATGATACTTTTACTTTAGATATTTGAAGTACTGATGATACTTTTACTTTAGATATTTAAAGTACTGATACTTTTACTTCAGATATTTGAAGCATTGATGATACTTTTACTTCAGATATTTGAAGTACTGATGATACTATACTTTAGATATTTAAAGTACTGATGATACTTTTACTTTAGATTTTTAAAGTACTGATGATACTTTTACTGCAGATATTTGAAGTACTGATGATACTTTTACTGCAGATATTTGAAGTACTGATGATACTTTTACTGCAGATATTTAAAGTACTGATACTTTTACTTCAGATATTTGAAGCATTGATGATACTTTTACCTCAGATATTTGAAGTACTGATGATACTTTTATTTTAGATATTTGAAGCACTGATGATACTTTTACTTTAGATATTTGAAGTACTGATGATACTTTTACTGTAGATATTTAAAGTACTGATGATACTTTTACTGTAGATATTTAAAGTACTGATGATACTTTTACTGTAGATATTTAAAGTACTGATGATACTTTTACTGTAGATATTTAAAGTACTGATGATACTTTTACTGTAGATATTTAAAGTACTGATGACACTTTTACTGTAGATATTTAAAGTACTGATGATACTTTTACTGTAGATATTTAAAGTACTGATGATACTTTTACTGCAGATATTTGAAGTATTGATGATACTTTTACTGCAGATATTTGAAGTATTGATGATACTTTTACTGCAGATATTTGAAGCATTGATGATACTTTTACTTCAGATATTTAAAGTACTGATGATACTTTTACTGCAGATATTTGAAGTACTTGTGCTAAAGTAAAAGCTTGCAGTATTTTGAGAGTGTGGTACTCTGGCGTGCTGAAGTAATCTGATTACTGTGCGGTAACGGGTCCGGGTCTCACCCTGGTCCAGGAGCCGCTCCAGGTGCTGGAAGATCCCGCAGAAGTTCGGCAGACTGCTCATCAGCTTCTTGTCATTCATGAGCTGCATCAGGTAATCCGGACCGGGTCTCGGCTTCTCCTTCCCTCCATGTCGCCCACCATGATCCCGCTCAACACAGGAAGGTACCGGTGGATCCGGATCACGGTGGACCTGTGTCAGTGCAGAGCATGAAGATAAATCCAGACCCGGTCCCAGACCCGGTCCCGCAGCTGCCCCCTGGTTCTGCTCTTAATCCCAAAAGTTAGAAATCGATAAAATACGGACTCTGTGGACCTTCCTGGACTGGACGCTCCTGGACTGATCCGGATCAGAGGAGACCTCCAGCAGCTCCGCCTCTGCCGGCTCTCTTCAACGGCGCTCCCCGGCGCTCAGAGGGTGTTTGTCGGCGAGCTCGGCTGCGTCCCTCCGCTCTGTCCGGTCCTCCGTACACACACAGACACACTCTGAGACCGGGACTGACAGAGACCGGGACTGACAGGGACCGGGACTGACAGAGACCACCTGAGCACGTCAAGACCCACAACAGGAAACACACAGCTTCCGGCCCCATCCTTCATAGTAAAAGCATGAAAAACGGAGCATCCGCGTTATAAAAAAAATCAGAGCATGAATGAAAAAAAGATTCTGCGTAAATAAATAAATGATAAATAAATAAATGATAAATAAATAAATGGAGTTTTAAAGACACGCGCATTGTGTGTTAATTAGTTTGTTGTGTGTTTGTTGTGTGTTTAATTAGTTTGTTGTGTGTTTGTTGTGTGTTTAATTAGTTTGTTGTGTGTTTGTTGTGTGTTTAATTAGTTTGTTGTGTGTTTGTTGTGTGTTTAATTAGTTTGTTGTGTGTTTAATTAGTTTGTTGTGTGTTTAATTAGTTTGTTGTGTGTTTAATTAGTTTGTTGTGTGTTTCCTTCGTTTGTTGGTGTTTTCCTTCGTTTGTTGTGTGTTTCCTTCGTTTGTTGTGTGTTTCTTCGTTTGTTGTGTGTTTCCTTCCTTTGTTGTGTGTTTACTTCGTTTGTTGTGATTTCTTTCTTAAGCCTCTCCTTGGCTCGTTCAGGCCTCGCTGCGAATCAAACTGCAAACCTTTAAACTTTCACACGGTTTCACTTCTTTCAAACGAGTCTCTCCATCCTCCCCCTCCTCCCCCTCCTCCTCATCCTCCCCCTCCTCCTCATCCTCCCCCTCCTCCCCCTCCCTCCTCCCTCCTCATCCTCCTCCTCCTCCTCCCCCTCCTCCCCTCCTCCTCCCCCTCCCCCCTCCTCCTCCTCATCCTCCCCCTCCTCCCCCTCCCTCCTCCCCCTCCCCCTCCTCCTCATCCTCCCCCTCCTCCCCCTCCCTCCTCCCCCCTCTCCTCCTCCTCCTCCTCCCCCTCCTCCCCCTCCTCCTCCTCCTCCTCCTCCTCCCCCTCCTCCCCCTCCCTCCTCCCCCTCCTCCTCCTCCTCCTCCTCATCCTCCCCCTCCTCTCCATCCTGGGAGCCACAAAGGAGAAGAAAAGGCCTGAAAGGAGAGGAAAGAGAGAGGGGGGAGGAGGGGTGAGGAGGGGTGAGGAGGGGTGAGGAGGGGGGAGGAGAGGAAGAATAAAACAACAACGCTTCTTCTTTTGGTCTCTGAGGGAACACTGATCACACTGAGGAATGTCTCCGTCTGTCCCACACTCATACCTGTCCCACCTGCAGCCAAACTCCGGGTCCATGAGGACGCGCTCACGTTCTAACACCACAGCAGGACACAGTGCTGGAGGACATGAGGAGGACATGAGGGGGACATGAGGGGGACATGAGGAGGACATGAGGGGGACATGAGGGGGGCATGAGGAGGACATGAGGAGGACATGAGGGGGACATGAGGGGGACATGAGGGGGACATGAGGAGGACATGAGGGGGACATGAGGAGGACATGAGGGGGACATGAGGAGGACATGAGGAGGACATGAGGAGGACATGAGGGGGACATGAGGGGGACATAGGGAGGACATGAGGAGGACATGAGGAGGACATAGGGAGGACATGAGGGGGACATAGGGAGGACATGAGGAGGACATGAGGAGCACATGAGGGGGACATAGGGAGGACATGAGGAGGACATGAGGGGGGCATGAGAAGGACATGAGGAGGACATGAGGGGGACATAGGGAGGACATGAGGAGGACATGAGGGAGACATGAGGAGGACATAGGGAGGACATGAGGGGGACATAGGGAGGACATGAGGGGGGCATGAGAAGGACATAGGGAGGACATGAGGGGGACGTGAGGAGGACATGAGGAGGACATGAGGGGGACATAGGGAGGACGTGAGGGGACGTGAGGAGGACATGAGGAGGACATGAGGGGGACATAGGGAGGACATGAGGAGGACATGAGGGAGACATTAGAAGGACATAGGGAGGACATGAGGGGGACATGAGGAGGACATGAGGAGGACATGAGGGGGACATTAGAAGGACATAGGGAGGCAATGAAGAGGACAGGAGGAGGACATGAGGGGGACATGAGGGGGACATGAGGGGGACATGAGGAGGACATGAGGGGGGCATGAGGGGGGCAAGAGGAGGACATGAGGGGGACATAGGGAGGACATGAGGGGACATGAGGGGGGCAAGAGAAGGACATGAGGGGGACATGAGGAGGACATGAGGAGGACATGAGAAGGACATAGGAGGACATGAGGGGGACATGAGGGGGACATGAGAAGGACATAGGGAGGACATGAGGGGGACATGAGGGGGACATGAGGAGCACATGAGGGGGACATAGGGAGGACATGAGGAGGACATAGGGAGGACATGAGGAGGACATGAGGAGGACATGAGGGGGACATAGGGAGGACATGAGGGGGACATGAGGGGGGCAAGAGGAGGACATGAGGGGAACATGAGGAGGACATGAGAAGGACATAGGGAGGACATGAGGGGGACATGAGGAGGACATGAGGGGGACATGAGGAGGACATAGGGAGGACATGAGGGGGACATGAGGAGGACATGAGGGGGACATGAGAAGGACATAGGGAGGACATGAGGGGGACATGAGGAGGACATGAGGGGGACATAGGGAGGACATGAGGAGGACATGAGGGGGGCATGAGAAGGACATGAGGAGCACATGAGGAGGACATAGGGAGGACATGAGGGGGACATGAGGGAGACATGAGGAGGACATAGGGAGGACATGAGGGGGACATAGGGAGGACATGAGGGGGGCATGAGGAGGACATGAGGGGGACATGAGGGGGACATAGGGAGGACATGAGGAGGACATGAGGAGCACATGAGGGGGACATAGGGAGGACATGAGGAGGACATGAGGGAGACATGAGGAGGACATAGGGAGGACATGAGGGGGACATAGGGAGGACATGAGGGGGGCATGAGAAGGACATAGGGAGGACATGAGGGGGACGTGAGGAGGACATGAGGAGGACATGAGGGGGACATAGGGAGGACATGAGGAGGACATGAGGGAGACATAAGAAGGACATAGGGAGGACATGAGGGGGACATGAGGAGGACATGAGGAGGACATAGGGAGGACATGAGGGGGACATTAGAAGGACATAGGGAGGCAATGAAGAGGACAGGAGGAGGACATAGGGAGGACATGAGGGGGACATGAGGGGGACATGAGGAGGACATGAGGGGGACATGAGGGGGACATGAGGGGGGCATGAGAAGGACATAGGGAGGACATGAGGAGGACATGAGGAGGACATGAGAAGGACATAGGGAGGACATGAGGGGGACATGAGGAGGACATGAGGGGGACATGAGGGGGACATGAGGAGGACATGAGGAGGACATAGGGAGGACATGAGGGAGACATGAGGAGGACATGAGGAGGACATGAGGGGGACATGAGAAGGACATAGGGAGGACATGAGGGGGGCATGAGGAGGACATGAGGAGCACATGAGGGGGACATAGGGAGGACATGAGGAGGACATGAGGGAGACATGAGAAGGACATGAGGAGCACATGAGGGGGACATAGGGAGACATGAGGGGGGCATGAGAAGGACATAGGGAGGACATGAGGGGGACGTGAGGAGGACATGAGGGGGACATAGGGAGGACATAGGGAGGACATGAGGAGGACATGAGGGAGACATGAGAAGGACATAGGGAGGACATGAGGGGGACATGAGGTGGACATGAGGAGGACATGAGGAGGACATAGGGAGGACATGAGGAGGACATGAGGGGGACATGAGGAGGACATGAGGGGGACATGAGGGGGACATGAGAAGGACATAGGGAGGACATGAGGGGGACATGAGGAGGACATGAGGAGGACATGAGGGGGACATGAGGGGGACATGAGGAGGACATGAGGGGGACATGAGGGGGAGGGACATGAGGGGGAGGGACATGAGGGGGACATGAGGAGGACATGAGGAGGACATGAGGGGGACATGAGGGGGACATGAGGAGGACATGAGGGGGACATGAGGGGGAGGGACATGAGGGGGACATGAGAAGGAAATAGGGAGGACATGAGGGGGACATGAGGAGGACATAGGGAGGACATGAGGGGGACATGAGGAGGACATGAGGGGGACATGAGGAGGACATAGGGAGGACATGAGGGGGACATGAGGGGGACATGAGGAGGACACGGCACAGAGACCAAAGACTGCCACGGCACAGAGACTAAAGACGTGTATGTTTGACTGGCAGCTCAGTCAAACGTGACTTCTTTGTGGATTTTCTGAATCAAACACCTGAGGTCACCTGATATCATCATGTGACCAGCTTGGTGACAAATCTGATTTGTTTTTTTCAGCGATGCATCAGTAACAATGGAGCCGCTCTCTCCGACCACCAGAACAAAACGTCTGTTGTTGGACTCGGTGACCGGACTCAGTGACGACGTTTGTTCTGGAGGAGGATTCATTGTGTCATTCTGCTGATTGAAAACATTTTTCTCCTTCAGTGTTTAAAGAGTCAGATCATGGTTTGAAAACGGAGCTTCATTCTTCATTCCTGCAGTGGAAGTACTCACATTCTTTACTGAAGTAAAAGTACCAACATTATACAGTAGACACAGTAAAAGTACTTCTACCACCTGGCCCTTGATGGTACTTCTACCATCTGACCCTTGATAGTACTTCTACCACCTGGCCCTTGATGGTACTTCTACTCCTTGACCCTTGATGGTACTTCTACTCCTTGACCCTTGATGGTACTTCTACTCCTTGACCCTTGATGGTACTTCTATTACCTGACCCTTGATGGTACTTCTATTACCTGACCCTTGATGGCACTTCTACTACCTGACCCTTGATAGTACTTCTACCACCTAGCCCTTGATGGTACTTCAACCACATGGCCCTTGATGGTACTTCTACCACCTGGCCCTTGATGGTACTTCTACTCCTTGACCCTTGATGGTACTTCTACTCCTTGACCCTTGATGGTACTTCTATGTGGACGGGGGCGTAGTGCATCAGCTGCAGGAGAGAGGTGTGGGGAGGGCTCAGGAGAGCAGCGCCAGGTGAGCGTGATTGGCACACCGGTACCCAACTGGATAATCACTCTCGCCCTCTTTTCCCAACTGAGTAGCGTGCTGGACGAGAGGAGGAGGCCCTTGATGGTACTTCAACCACCGGAACCTTGATGGTACTTCTACTCCTTGACCCTTGATGGTACTTCTACCACCTGACCCTTGATGGCACTTCTACTACCTGACCCTTGATAAAAATTCTACTACCTGGCCCTTGATGGTACTTCTACTCCTTGACCCTTGATGGCACTTCTACTACCTGACCCTTGATGGTACTTCTACCACCTGACCCTTGATGGCACTTTTACTACCTGGCCCTTGATGGTACTTCTACTCCTTAACCCTTGATGGCACTTCTACTACCTGACCCTTGATGGTACTTCTACCACCTGACCCTTGATGGCACTTCTACTACCTGACCCTTGATGGTACATCTACTACCTTAACCTTGTTTGTAACTCTATTACTTGGTTTTGATGGTACTTCTACCACCTGACCCTTGATGGTACTTCTACTCCTTGATCCTTGATGGTACTTCTACCACCTGACCCTTGATGGCGCTTCTACCACCTGACCCTTGATGGTACTTCTACTCATTGACCTTTGATGGTACTTCTACCACCTGACCCTTGATGGCACTTCTACTACCTGACCCATGATGGTACGTCTACTACCTTAACCTTGATGGTACTTCTATTACTTGGCTTTGATGGCACTTCTACTACCTGACCCTTGATGGCACTTCTACTCCTTGACCCTTGATGGTACTTCTACCACCTGACCCTTGATGGAACTTCTACTACCTGACCCTTGATGGTACTTCTACCACCTGACCCTTGATGGAACTTCTACTACCTGACCCTTGATGGCACCTCTACCACTTGGCCCTTGATGGTACATCTACTACCTTAACCTTGATGGTACCTCTATTACTTGGCTTTGATGGTACTTCTACCACCTGACCCTTGATGGTACTTCTACTCCTTGACCCTTGATGGTACTTCTACCACCTGACCCTTGATGGCACTTCTACTACCTGACTCTTGATTGCACTTCTACTACCTGACTCATGATGGTACATCTACTACCTTAACCTTGATGGTACCTCTATTACTTGGCTTTGATGGTACTTCTACCACCTGACCCTTGATGGCACTTCTACTACCTGACCCTTGATGGAACTTCTACTCCTTGACCCTTGATGGTACTTCTACCACCTGACCCTTGATGGCACTTCTACTACCTGACCCTTGATGGCACCTCTACCACTTGGCCCTTGATAGTACATCTACTACCTTAACCTTGATGGTGCATCTATTACTTGGCTTTGATGGTACTTCTACCACCTGACCCTTGATGGTACTTCTACTCCTTGACCCTTGATGGAACTTCTACCACCTGACCCTTGATGGCACTTCTACTACCTGACCCTTGATGGAACTTCTACTCCTTGACCCTTAATGGTACTTCTACCAACTGACCCTTGATGGTACTTCTACCACCTGACCCTTGATGGTACTTCTACCACCTGACCCTTGATGGCACTTCTACTACCTGACCCTTGATGGCACCTCTACCACTTGGCCCTTGATGGTACATCTACTACCTTAACCTTGATGGTACCTCTATTACTTGGCTTTGATGTTACTTCTACCATCTGATGGTTCTACCATCTCCACCACTTTACCTCTGTTTGTAGATAATAGTAGTAGTACTTGCCTTGTTTGTTTGGTGGTCATCACAGATGATGTTACCATTCGTATAAGTTTTAAAAATGTGGTTGAGTACTGCAGAGTACTACTACAGTGTACTTTGGTGTACTGAGAAATACTGCAGGGTACTACTGCATGGCATTTTAGTGTACTGAGGGTCAGTTTATATTTTCTGAAGGTTTTCTGGAATGACTGAAATCTCTGGATCTCTAAGCCCACACTATGCTGTGATTGGTGTGAACAAACAACATCACTGTTCACCGAGTCATGACACGCAGATGACCTCAAGACTGAAGGTCACATTAACATTCATGAAGTTAGATCTGAGTGCAAACCTGGTCTTTGTAAGTCTGCAGTGTTCAGTCTTAATGCAGTAACATCTGTCCATGTAATCTTAACATCACAGGTTCAAATCCTGTCTCTCCATGAGTTTCTTCTTCAAATCTAAACTTTGAGGCTGGAGGGAGGTCATTAGTGTGTGTGTGTGTGTGTGTGTGTGTGTGTGTGTGTGTGTGTGTGTGTGTGTTCAGATCAGCTGACTGTGTGTGTTCATTGTTTTCAAAGAACAAAAGGAAACAAACGTCTGTTTGTCTGCAGACATCCAGACAACAGTCAGACTGTTTCACTTTGGAGCCACACCTGCTAATGTTAGCTTAGCTTAGTCATCAGAAATCATATAAATATGGTGTTTACACAGTCTGTGGGGACGTAACGGAGACTACGTCCAGGTTTTAGACAGTCTGTGGGGATGTCTCGGAGACTACGTCCAGGTTTTAGACAGTCTGCGGGGACGTCTCGGAGACTACGTCAGGTTTTAGACAGTCTGCGGGGACGTCTCGGAGACTACGTCAGGTTTTAGACAGTCTGTGGTTGTCTCGTGCCCCTGTACTGTCAAAAGACGCGCCTCCTTGTCTCTTTTGAGAGTTGCACATGCTCAGTACACGTCAGGCAGTGGCCTCAGTGTGTGTACTTGTACTGCAGTATTAAATGTACTGCTTGTGTGTGATGGATTGAGGAGGTCCTGGGAAAGGTCCCGGCTGGTCTTGGCCCCGGTCTTGAACTGAGCCAGAGTAATGAAGCAGCAGACCCTCCACAAATCAAACAAGAGAAGGCTTAATGAAAGGAGGAGCTCCTCCTGCTGCTCTCAGATCAGTCTGATGTCTACGGATTCACGTGGACAACATGACAACAGTTGACCCTGGTCCAGGTTTTACCTCCTCCAGTCTTTTAGGAGGTCTGGATCTGTTGCATGATGACTGGACTTAGTCCAGACCTCCATGCTGCCCCCCCCTCCTGGAGTCTTTGTCTTGGTCCTTGGCAGTCTCAGTGAGACCTCAGAGCCTCTTTCAGGACCAAAGAATCACAGATTGTCTTCGTTAAAGGGGGACACCTAGTTACAGGAAGTCCAGGACGGGGGGGGTGGTGTTTTCCGCCCGGCGACAGCTGATTCATATTCAAATGGTGTTTCTGAATGGATGGTTCACACACAGGAGAGGAGGAAACATGACGTTCCACACGACTTTTATTAGTGTTAACTGATGATGTCATTTACATAAAATTTACACGAACTCATGTGATGTTACAACATGTCAACATAAAATACAAAAAATATAAAATCAATAAAAAAATTAAACAAAAACAACCACGACGCTCTAAATCTTTGTTTTGAGTCTCTGTGTAGTCGTTGTGTTCATTTTAAGTCTCTTTGTAGTTGTTTTGAGTCTCTGTGTAGTCGTTGTGTTCATTTTAAGTCTCTTTGTAGTTGTTTTGAGTCTCTGTGTAGCCGTTGTGTTCATTTTAAGTCTCTTTGTAGTTGTTTTGAGTCTCTGTGTAGTCGTTGTGTTCATTTTAAGTCTCTTTGTAGTTGTTTTGAGTCTCTGTGTAGTCGTTGTGTTCATTTTAAGTCTCTTTGTAGTTGTTTTGAGTCTCTGTGTAGCCGTTGTGTTCATTTTAAGTCTCTTTGTAGTTGTTTTGAGTCTCTGTGTAGTCGTTGTGTTCATTTTAAGTCTCTTTGTAGTTGTTTTGAGTCTCTGTGTAGTCGTTGTGTTCATTTTAAGTCTCTTTGTAGTTGTTTTGAGTCTCTGTGTAGCCGTTGTGTTCATTTTAAGTCTCTTTGTAGTTGTTTTGAGTCTCTGTGTAGTCGTTGTGTTCATTTAAGTCTCTTTGTAGTTGTTTTGAGTCTCTGTGTAGTCGTTGTGTTCATTTTAAGTCTCTTT
This sequence comes from Collichthys lucidus, assembly GCA_004119915.2. Taxonomy (NCBI): domain Eukaryota; kingdom Metazoa; phylum Chordata; class Actinopteri; family Sciaenidae; genus Collichthys; species Collichthys lucidus. The sequence goes on from ML142789.1 coordinate 3,701,690, forward strand.
GTAGTTGTTTTGAGTCTCTGTGTAGTCGTTGTGTTCATTTTAAGTCTCTTTGTAGTTGTTTTGAGTCTCTGTGTAGTCGTTGTGTTCATTTTAAGTCTCTTTGTAGTTGTTTTGAGTCTCTGTGTAGTCGTGTGTTCATTTTAAGTCTCTTTGTAGTTGTTTTGAGTCTCGTGTAGTCGTTGTGTGTTCATTTTAAGTCTCTTTGTAGTTGTTTTGAGTCTCTGTGTAGTCGTTGTGTTCATTTAAGTCTCTTTGTAGTTGTTTTGAGTCTCTGTGTAGTCGTTGTGTTCATTTTAAGTCTCTTTGTAGTTGTTTTGAGTCTCTGTGTAGCCGTTGTGTTCATTTTAAGTCTCTTTGTAGTTGTTTTGAGTCTCTGTGTAGCCGTTGTGTTCATTATAAGTCTCTTTGTAGTTGTTTTGAGTCTCTGTGTAGTCGTTGTGTTCATTTTAAGTCTCTTTGTAGTTGTTTTGAGTCTCTGTGTAGCCGTTGTGTTCATTTTAAGTCTCTTTGTAGTTGTTTTGAGTCTCTGTGTAGCCGTTGTGTTCATTTCAAGTCTCTTTGTAGTTGTTTTGAGTCTCTGTGTAGTCGTTGTGTTCATTTTAAGTCTCTTTGTAGTTGTTTTGAGTCTCTGTGTAGTCGTTGTGTTCATTTTAAGTCTCTTTGTAGTTGTTTTGAGTCTCTGTGTAGCCGTTGTGTTCATTTCAAGTCTCTTTGTAGTTGTTTTGAGTCTCTGTGTAGCCGTTGTGTTAATTTTAAGTCTCTTTGTAGTTGTTTTGAGTCTCTGTGTAGTCGTCGTGTTCATTTTAAGTCTCTTTGTAGTTGTTTTGAGTCTCTGTGTAGTCGTCGTGTTCATTTTAAGTCTCTTTGTAGTTGTTTTGAGTCTCTGTGTAGTCGTTGTTCATTTTAAGTCTCTTTGTAGTTGTTTTGAGTCTCTGTGTAGTCGTTGTGTTCATTTAAGTCTCTTTGTAGTTGTTTTGAGTCTCTGTGTAGTCGTTGTGTTCATTTTAAGTCTCTTTGTAGTTGTTTTGAGTCTCTGTGTAGTCGTTGTGTTCATTTTAAGTCTCTTTGTAGTTGTTTTGAGTCTCTGTGTAGTCGTTGTGTTCATTTAAGTCTCTTTGTAGTTGTTTGAGTCTCTGTGTAGTCGTGTGTTCATTTTAAGTCTCTTTGTAGTTGTTTTGAGTCTCTGTACAGTCGTGTTCATTTTAAGTCTCTTTGTAGTTGTTTTGAGTCTCTGTGTAGTCGTTGTGTTCATTTTAAGTCTCTTTTTAGTTGTTTGAGTCTCTGTGTATCGTTGTGTTCATTTTAAGTCTTTGTAGTTGTTTTGAGTCTGTGTAGTCGTTGTTGTTCATTTTAAGTCTTTTGTAGTTGTTTTGAGTCTCTGTGTAGTCGTTGTGTTCATTTTAAGTCTCTTTGTAGTTGTTTTGAGTCTCTGTGCAGTCGTTGTGTTCATTTTAAGTCTCTTTGTAGTTGTTTTGAGTCTCTGTGTAGTCTTTATGTTAATTTTAAGTCTCTTTGTAGTTGTTTTGAGTCTCTGTGTAGTCGTGTTCATTTTAAGTCTCTTTGTAGTTGTTTTGAGTCTCTGTGTAGTCGTGTTCATTTTTTAAGTCTCTTGTAGTTGTTTTGAGTCTCTGTGTAGTCGTTGTGTATTTTAAGTCTCTTTGTAGTTGTTTTGAGTCTCTGTGTAGTCGTTGTGTTCATTTTAAGTCTCTTTGTAGTTGTTTTGAGTCTCTGTGTAGTCGTTGTGTTCATTTTAAGTCTCTTTGTAGTTGTTTTGAGTCTCTGTGTAGTCGTTGTGTTCATTTTAAGTCTCTTTGTAGTTGTTTTGAGTCTCTGTGTAGTCGTTGTGTTCATTTTAAGTCTCTTTGTAGTTGTTTTGAGTCTCTGTGTAGTCGTTGTGTTCATTTTAAGTCTCTTTGTAGTTGTTTTGAGTCTCTGTGTAGTCGTTGTGTTCATTTTAAGTCTCTTTGTAGTTGTTTTGAGTCTCTGTGTAGTCGTTGTGTTCATTTTAAGTCTCTTTGTAGTTGTTTTGAGTCTCTGTGTAGTCGTGTTCATTTTAAGTCTCTTTGTAGTTGTTTTGAGTCTCTGTGTAGTCGTTGTGTTCATTTTAAGTCTCTTTGTAGTTGTTTTGAGTCTCTGTGTAGTCGTTGTGTTCATTTCAAGTCTCTTTGTAGTTGTTTTGAGTCTCTGTGTAGTCGTTGTGTTCATTTTAAGTCTCTTTGTAGTTGTTTTGAGTCTCTGTGTAGTCGTTGTGTTCATTTTAAGTCTCTTTGTAGTTGTTTTGAGTCTCTGTGTAGTCGTTGTGTTTCATTAAGTCTCTTTGTAGTTGTTTTGAGTCTCTGTGTAGTCGTTGTGTTCATTTTAAGTCTCTTTGTAGTTGTTTTGAGTCTCTGTGTAGTCGTTTGTTCATTTTAAGTCTCTTTGTAGTTGTTTTGAGTCTCTGTGTAGTCGTTGTGTTCATTTTAAGTCTCTTTGTAGTTGTTTTGAGTCTCTGTGTAGTCGTTGTGTTCATTTTAAGTCTCTTTGTAGTTGTTTTGAGTCTCTGTGTAGTCTTTATGTTCATTTTAAGTCTCTTTGTAGTTGTTTTGAGTCTCTGTGTAGTCGTTGTGTTCATTTTAAGTCTCTTTGTAGTTGTTTTGAGTCTCTGTGTAGTCTGTTATGTTAATTTAAGTCTCTTTGTAGTTGTTTTGAGTCTCTGTGTAGTCGTTGTGTTCATTTTAAGTCTCTTTGTAGTTGTTTTGAGTCTCTGTGTAGCGTTATGTTAATTTAAGTCTCTTTGTAGTTGTTTTGAGTCTCTGTGTAGTCTTTGTTATTTTAAGTCTCTTTGTAGTTGTTTTGAGTCTCTGTGTAGTCGTTATGTTAATTATAAGTCTCTTTGTAGTTGTTTTGAGTCTCTGTGTAGTCTTTATGTTATTTTAAGTCTCTTTGTAGTTGTTTTGAGTCTCTGTGTAGTCGTTGTGTTAATTAAGTCTCTTTGTAGTTGTTTTGAGTCTCTGTGTAGTCGTTATGTTATTATAAGTCTCTTTGTAGTTGTTTTGAGTCTCTGTGTAGTCGTTGTGTTCATTTTAAGTCTCTTTGTAGTTGTTTTGAGTCTCTGTGTAGTCTTATGTTAATTTTAAGTCTCTTTGTAGTTGTTTTGAGTCTCTGTGTAGTCGTTGTTCATTTTAAGTCTCTTTGTAGTTGTTTTGAGTCTCTGTGTAGTCGTTGTTTAATTTTAAGTCTCTTTGTAGTTGTTTTGAGTCTCTGTGTAGTCTTTATGTTATTTTAAGTCTCTTTGTAGTTGTTTTGAGTCTCTGTGTAGTCGTTGTGTTCATTTTAAGTCTCTTTGTAGTTGTTTTGAGTCTCTGTGTAGTCGTGTTCATTTTAAGTCTCTTTGTAGTTGTTTTTTGAGTCTCTGTGTAGTCGTTGTGTTATTATAAGTCTCTTTGTAGTTGTTTTGAGTCTCTGTGTAGTCGTGTTCATTTTAAGTCTCTTTGTAGTTGTTTTGAGTCTCTGTGTAGTCGTTGTGTTCATTTAAGTCTCTTTGTAGTTTTTTGAGTCTCTGTGTAGTCGTTGTGTTCATTTTAAGTCTCTTTGTAGTTGTTTTGAGTCTCTGTGTAGTCTTTATGTTCATTTTAAGTCTCTTTGTAGTTGTTTTGAGTCTCTGTGTAGTCGTCGTGTTCATTATAAGTCTCTTTGTAGTTGTTTTGAGTCTCTGTGTAGTCGTCGTGTTCATTTTAAGTCTCTTTGTAGTTGTTTTGAGTCTCTGTGTAGTCGTTGTGTTCATTATAAGTCTCTTTGTAGTTGTTTTGAGTCTCTGTGTAGTCTTTGTGTTCATTTTAAGTCTCTTTGTAGTTGTTTTGAGTCTCTGTGTAGTCGTTGTGTTCATTTTAAGTCTCTTTGTAGTTGTTTTGAGTCTCTGTGTAGTCGTTGTGTTCATTTTAAGTCTCTTTGTAGTTGTTTTGAGTCTCTGTGTAGTCGTTGTGTTAATTATAAGTCTCTTTGTAGTTGTAGTCATTTGAAGTCTCCATAATCATTTTGAGTCTTTGTATTTGAAACTGGAACAGAGATTTAAATTAAACTGTCGACAAATGCTCATTGGTCCAGAGGCTCCAGACTGTTCTGTGCGCTGTGTTCTCATTGGAGGACTAGAGGTTTTCGTGTGAGGTAGGAGAAGCTGTTTGGTTGTCCATCAGAGGAATCGAGGGTCTCGATTGGCTCTCCGGGAGCGGAAACGGATCTCAGACAGTTTGGAGTTTATTCCTGAGCCGATGACTCCTTTTTTGGCGAGAGGAAACCGAGCCAAGATGGCGTCTGAGAAATCAAATCAAATCAGATTTTATTTGTACAGCCCAAAGTCACAAAGTCCATTTTCCTCTGAGGCTTTACAATCTGTACAGGGAGTGACTCCCTCTGTGCTTAGACCCTCGGAGAGAGTGAGGAAAAACTTTAACAGGGAAAAAATGTGGAAGAAACCTCAGGAAGAGCCACAGAGGAGGGATCCCTCTGCCAGGACGGACAGACGTGCAATAGATGTCAGTGTACAGAACAAATCAACACAGACATATTGTACAATTACAATGACTGACAGAATGACAATGAATTATAATGAGTCCCCTGCAGTCTGATCCTATGGCAGCATCACTCAGGATGACCTGAGCCAGCACTAACTATAAACTCAGCACCGACTATAAGCTCAGCACTAACTATAAGCTCAGCACTGACTATAAGCTCAGCACTAACTATAAGCTCAGCACTGACTATAAGCTCAGCACTGACTATAAACTCAGCACTGACTATAAGCTCAGCACTAACTATAAGCTCAGCACCGACTATAAGCTCAGCACCGACTATAAGCTCAGCACCGACTATAAGCTCAGCACCGACTATAAGCTCAGCACCGACTATAAGCTCAGCACCGACTATAAGCTCAGCACCGACTATAAGCTCAGCACTAACTATAAGCTCAGCACTGACTATAAGCTCAGCACCGACTATAAGCTCAGCACTGACTATAAGCTCAGCACTAACTATAAGCTCAGCACCGACTATAAGCTCAGCACTGACTATAAGCTCAGCACTAACTATAAGCTCAGCACTGACTATAAACTCAGCACTAACTATAAGCTCAGCACTGACTATAAGCTCAGCACTAACTATAAGCTCAGCACTAACTATAAGCTCAGCACTGACTATAAGCTCAGCACTAACTATAAGCTCAGCACCGACTATAAGCTCAGCACCGACTATAAGCTCAGCACCGACTATAAGCTCAGCACCGACTATAAGCTCAGCACTAACTATAAGCTCAGCACTGACTATAAGCTCAGCACTGACTATAAGCTCAGCACCGACTATAAGCTCAGCACCGACTATAAGCTCAGCACCGACTATAAGCTCAGCACCGACTATAAGCTCAGCACTAACTATAAGCTCAGCACTAACTATAAGCTCAGCACTGACTATAAGCTCAGCACTAACTATAAGCTCAGCACTAACTATAAGCTCAGCACCGACTATAAGCTCAGCACCGACTATAAGCTCAGCACCGACTATAAGCTCAGCACCGACTATAAGCTCAGCACCGACTATAAGCTCAGCACCGACTATAAGCTCAGCACCGACTATAAGCTCAGCACTAACTATAAGCTCAGCACTAACTATAAGCTCAGCACTAACTATAAGCTCAGCACCGACTATAAGCTCAGCACTGACTATAAGCTCAGCACTGACTATAAGCTCAGCACTGACTATAAGCTCAGCACCGACTATAAGCTCAGCACTGACTATAAGCTCAGCACTGACTATAAGCTCAGCACTGACTATAAGCTCAGCACTAACTATAAGCTCAGCACTGACTATAAGCTCAGCACTAACTATAAACTCAGCACTGACTATAAGCTCAGCACTAACTATAAGCTCAGCACTGACTATAAGCTCAGCACTAACTATAAGCTCAGCACTGACTATAAGCTCAGCACTAACTATAAGCTCAGCACTAACTATAAGCTCTATCACAGAGGAAAGTCTTCAGTCTACTCTTAAAGGTTTGACCGTGTCTGCCTCCTGAACCCAGATTGGTAGTTTGTTCCACAGAAGAGGAGCCTGAGAGCTGAAAGCTCTGGCTCCCAATCTACTTTTGGAGACTATAGGAACCACAAGGAACCACAAGGAACCACAAGGAACCCAGCGTCCTGAGAGCGCAGTGTTCTAGAGGGGTAGTAAGGTACTATGAGCTCTTTTAGATATGATGGTGTCTGACCATGAAGAGCTTTGTAAGTAAGGAGGAGAATTTAAATTCTATTCTAGATTTAACAGGGAGCCAATGCAAGGAAGCCAGAATGGGAGAGATGTGATCTCTGATCTTGGTTCCTGTCAGAACACGTGCAGCAGCATCTGAATTAACTGCAAAGTCCTCAGTCATTAATTCATTAACTAAGACAGCTTTAGAGGACAAAGACCTGATATTCAAGAGTCCACATTTAATTCTCTTATTTTGGACTGTTGGAGATGTTGATTTAATTTTTATGATGAACTCCTCTTCTGTTTGTTTTATCTTTAAATAATGTAGGTGGACGGGGACAGACACAGTCTCTATACTAAAGGACTGGGTGGACGGGGACAGACACGGTCTCTATACTAAAGGACTGGGTGGACGGGGACAGACACAGTCTCTATACTAAAGGACTGGGTGGACGGGGACAGACACAGTCTCTATACTAAAGGACTGGGTGGACGGGGACAGACACAGTCTCTATACTAAAGGACTGGGTGGACGGGGACAGACACGGTCTCTATACTAAAGGACTGGGTGGACGGGGACAGACACGGTCTCTATACTAAAGGACTGGGTGGGCAGCTGCTCTAATGGAGGCGCAGAGAAGCGTGTCAGACTGCAGCTCTGCTTCCTGGTCTCAGCTCTGCTTCCTGGTCTCAGCTCTGCTTCCTGGTCTCAGCTCTGCTTCCTGGTCTCAGCTCTGCTTCCTGGTCTCAGCTCTGGGTTGTCGACATGGTTTTGGTCAGCTAATAAACTCGGCCATGTTTCTAGATATGAGAGCTGCTCCATCCAAGGTGGGATGGATCTCTCCTGATCAGACCAGGTTTCCACAAAAAGATGTCTAATTACACCGGGGAACTATTTGAAAAAAAATTCTCTTAAGTTAGATTTTTATGCTGATTCCAAAATTGCAGTCAGTTTTTTTCAGTACGTCAAGTTTTTTCTAGATAAGCAAAGTTCCTCTGATCAGCTGTAGTAAAACTCGCCAGCTGATTACGATCAGACTTATCTACAGCTACGTGGCAACTTGTTTGTGCCGTCACATTGAGACAGAGCGGTGAGAGTGTGTGCAGCTCCCAACAGGTCGGTACTGTCAACATCTGCACAGGAGAAAGAAGATCTGTGCTGCTGCTCTTCACCCTGTCACCATGGAAACACCGCCGCAAGCTCTGTTTGACGCCGTTTCTCTAGTTTCCAGAGCTTGTAACCTTTCCATCTCAGTGTTTTATTTACATTGGTATAGAGGTAGAGGAACATGAGGGGAACATTAGAGGAACATTAGAGGAACATGAGGGGAACATGAGAGGAACATTAGAGGAACATTAGAGGAACATGAGGGGAACATGAGAGGAACATTAGAGGAACATTAGAGGAACATGAGGGGAACATTAGAGGAACATTAGAGGAACATGAGGGGAACATGAGAGGAACATGAGAGGAACATTAGAGGAATGAGGGGAACATTAGAGGAACATTAGAGGAACATGAGAGGAACATTAGAGGAACATTAGAGGAACATGAGAGGAACATGAGGAAACATTAGAGGAACATTAGAGGAACATTAGAGGAACATGAGAGGAACATGAGAGGAACATTAGAGGAACATTAGAGGAACATTAGAGGAACATGAGAGGAACATGAGAGGAACATTAGAGGAACATTAGAGGAACATGAGAGGAACATGAGGGGAACATTAGAGGAACATGAGAGGAACATTAGAGGAACATTAGAGGAACATGAGAGGAACATGAGAGGAACATTAGAGGAACATTAGAGGAACATTTAGCTGAATTTTAAACCTACTGAAGATAGCGTTGATCTTGTGTGGGTCAAGTGCGCTGCGCTGTGGGTGGAAGGCGGGTCGCCGGCTCCGTCCTCCTCGCAGGTTACTGTTCATCAGTGTGTTCATATCAAACACACCCATCAGCAGAATCCGTGCCATCGCTGTGGGAGACTGCGCCTGATTGGCTGCCTGCCACGAGCGGACATCACAGAGAACACCAGAGCCTGGATACACCTCCACCTGGCTCACCTGGACAGACGAAACAGACCAGTGTAACCCGAATCAGACGGTGTAACCTGAATCAGACGGTGTAAACTGAATCAGACGGTGTAAACTGAATTAGACAGTGTAACCCGAATCAGACGGTGTAAACTGAATCAGACGGTGTAACCTGAATCAGACGGTGTAAACTGAATCAGACGGTGTAAACCGAATCAGACGGTGTAAACTGAATCAGACGGTGTAACCTGAATCAGACGGTGTAACCTGAATCAGACGGTGTAAACTGAATCAGACGGTGTAAACTGAATCAGCGGTGTAAACGAATCAGACGGTGTTGGTGTAAACTGAATCAGACGGTGTTGTGTAAACTGAATCAGACGTGTAACCTGAATCAGACGGGTGTGTAAACTGAATCAGACGGTGTAAACTGAATCAGACGGTGTAAACCGAATCAGACGGTGTAACTGAATCAGACGGTGTAAACTGAATCAACGGTGTAAAACTGAATCAGACGGTGAATCAGACGGGTAACCCCGAATCAGACGGTGGTAAACTGAATCAGACGGTGTAAACTGAATCAGACGGTGTAAACTGTGTAACAGAATCAGACGGTGTAAACTGAATCAGACTGTGTAAACCGAATCAGACGGTGTAAACTGAATCAGACGGTGTAAAACTGAATCAGACGTGTGTAAACTGAATCAGACGGTGAATCAGACGGTGTAACCCGAATCAGAACGGTGTAAACTGAAATCAGACGGTTGTAAACTGAATCAGACGGTGTAAACCTGAATCAGACGGTGTAAACTGAATCAGACGGTGTAAACCGAATCAGACGGTGTAAACTGAATCAGACGGTGAATCAGACGGTGTAACCCGAATCAGACGGTGTAAACTGAATCAGACGGTGTAAACTGAATCAGACGGTGTAACCCGAATCAGACGGTGTAACCTGAATCAGACGGTGTAAACTGAATCAGACGGTGTAACCTGAATCAGACGGTGTAAACTGAATCAGACGGTGTAAACCGAATCAGACGGTGTAAACTGAATCAGACGGTGTAAACTGAATCAGACGGTGTAAACTGAATCAGACGGTGAATCAGACGGTGTAACCCGAATCAGACGGTGTAAACCGAATCAGACGGTGTAACCCGAATCAGACGGTGTAAACTGAATCAGACGGTGTAACCCGAATCAGACGGTGTAAACCGAATCAGACGGTGTAACCTGAATCAGACGGTGTAAACCGAATCAGACGGTGTAACCTGAATCAGACGGTGTAAACTGAATCAGACGGTGTAAACTGAATCAGACGGTGAATCAAACGGTGTAAACTGAATCAGACGGTGAATCAGACGGTGTAACCCGAATCAGACGGTGTAACCCGAATTAGACGGTGTAACCTGAATCAGACGGTGTAAACTGAATCAGACGGTGAATCAGACGGTGTAACCCGAATTAGACGGTGTAACCCGAATCAGACGGTGTAAACCGAATCAGACGGTGTAAACTGAATCAGACGGTGAATCAGACGGTGTAACCCGAATCAGACGGTGTAAACTGAATCAGACGGTGTAAACTGAATCAGACGGTGTAAACCGAATCAGACGGTGTAAACCGAATCAGACGGTGTAAACTGAATCAGACGGTGAATCAGACGGTGTAACCCGAATCAGACGGTGTAAACTGAATCAGACGGTGAATCAGACGGTGTAAACCGAATCAAGACGGTGTAACGAATCAGACGGTGTAACCCGAATCAGACGGTGTAAACCGAATCAGACGGTGTAAACCGAATCAGACGGTGTAACCCGAATCAGACGGTGTAAACCGAATCAGACGGTGTAAACTGAATCAGACGGTGTAACCCGAATCAGACGGTGTAAACTGAATCAGACGGTGTAACCCGAATCAGACGGTGTAAACTGAATCAGACGGTGTAAACTGAATCAGACGGTGTAAACTGAATCAGACGGTGTAACCCGAATCAGACGGTGTAACCCGAATCAGACGGTGTAACCCGGACCAGATTAAACCGGATCAGATGTGGTCTCACGTGTCCGTTCACCAGTCCAGCAGTACAGTGGCTCTCAGAGCAGCTCCTCCTCAGCTCCTCCATGTCAGTCTGGCTGCAGAGCGGCGCTTCCTCCCCCATGTGGCTCCCCAGGCCTAGGTCTGCTCCTCCTGGCACCTCCTCGTCCTCGGAGCCCAGCGGGCCCCAGGAGTCCAACATGTCCCCACTCAGCTCGTCCTGGAGCTGCTGGAAGGACACCTGGGGGCTGAGGTCTTCGTCCTGATTGGTCGAGTGGTGGTGATGTGAATATGGAGCATAACTACCCGTCGCCATGGAGACAGACTGATGACTCTTGGCCTGGCCCAACGTCTGCCCATGGTGGACAGGAGCCCAGGGATTTCTGGGAAATGTAGTCAGAGTGTTACAAAACAAATCAGATCAGTGAACTCTAAAAGCTGATTGGTCACCTGTAAACAGGTGCACCAGGTGATCTCACCATGGACCAGCATGTTCTTCAGTCTCTGGTTCTCTGCCGACAGCTCAGCCTTCTCTCGCTCCAGCTCTCGAACCCGCGAACGCAGAAAGTGAAGCTCCGTGTTCTGTGACGCCGTCAGGACAGACCCCGACACACCTGAGACATCTGACTCCACCTTCACCACCTGCAGGAGGGAGGGGTGGAGTCAGACACAATACACCTGACCTTCATCAGCAAAATGAACGATTGTGATTGGCTGTATGTGTCCTTCACGTGTTGCCATGGTTACTGAGTCTGACTGTCTGACTCAGGGTCATCCTACAGCGCCCCTCACAGGTCAGACTGTCAAACTGCACAAACAATTTATTATTTCAAAATGTTTGTTTATGTTTTGATCATTATTTTGATGATCTGAACCGCAGCAGGTCAAAGAAATTCAACTTTCTTCAGGCGTTCATTAGTCATTCATGTTTGATTGTTCACTGGCAGCTCAGAATATTAAATGAAATAAAGTGTTTCATGTTTTAAACTCAAGTCAAAGAAATGCTAAAAACAAATGACCAATAACACACTGACTGTACTACACACTGCATATACACACACCATAGATCTATATGTAACTGTCAGACTACTCAGATATATTCATCATATACACAGAAAACAACGTCTGCAGCATGCAGACACTGTCTGTCTGTCTGTCCTGCATGCAGACACTGTCTGTCTGTCTGTCCTGCATGCAGACACTGTCTGTCTGTCCGTCCTGCATGCAGACACTGTCTGTCTGTCCTGCATGCAGACACTGTCTGTCTGTCCGTCCTGCATGCAGACACTGTCTGTCTGTCCTGCATGCAGACACTGTCTGTCTGTCCGTCCTGCATGCAGACACTGTCTGTCTGTCCGTCCTGCATGCAGACACTGTCTGTCTGTCCTGCATGCAGACACTGTCTGTCTGTCCGTCCTGCATGCAGACACTGTCTGTCTGTCCTGCATGCAGACACTGTCTGTCTGTCCGTCCTGCATGCAGACACTGTCTGTCTGTCCGTCCTGCATGCAGACACTGTCTGTCTGTCCGTCCTGCATGCAGACACTGTCTGTCCGTCCTGCATGCAGACACTGTCTGTCTGTCCGTCCTGCATGCAGACACTGTCTGTCCGTCCGTCCTGCATGCAGACACTGTGTCCGTCCGTCCTGCATGCAGACACTGTCTGTCTGTCCTGCATGCAGACACTGTCTGTCCGTCCTGCATGCAGACACTGTCTGTCTGTCCGTCCTGCATGCAGACACTGTCTGTCCGTCCGTCCTGCATGCAGACACTGTGTCCGTCCGTCCTGCATGCAGACACTGTCTGTCTGTCCTGCATGCAGACACTGTCTGTCCGTCCTGCATGCAGACACTGTGTCTGTCCGTCCTGCATGCAGACACTGTCTGTCTGTCCATCCTGCATGCAGACACTGTCTGTCTGTCCTGCATGCAGACACTGTCTGTCCGTCCGTCCTGCATGCAGACACTGTCTGTCTGTCCGTCCTGCATGCAGACACTGTCTGTCTGTCCGTCCTGCATGCAGACACTGTCTGTCCGTCCTGCATGCAGACACTGTGTCTGTCCGTCCTGCATGCAGACACTGTGTCTGTCCGTCCTGCATGCAGACACGGTCTGTCTGTCCGTCCTGCATGCAGACACTGTCTGTCCGTCCTGCTGTCCGTCCTGCATGCAGACACTGTCTGTCCGTCCTGCATGCAGACACTGTCTGTCCGTCCTGCATGCAGACACTGTCTGTCCGTCCTGCATGCAGACACTGTGTCTGTCCGTCCTGCATGCAGACACTGTCTGTCCGTCCTGCATGCAGACACTGTCTGTCCGTCCTGCATGCAGACACGGTCTGTCCGTCCTGCATGCAGACACTGTCTGTCCGTCCTGCATGCAGACACTGTCATGTCACAGTCGGACATGATGTCTGACCGCCGGGCTGCCGGATGCTTTGACGCGGGCTTTGCTCACCGTCGGCCCGGTGTCGCCGCTGTGTGTCCGCCGCTGCAGGACGCTGCTGTCCGGTCCGTCCGTCATATGGAACCACAGACCGGGACACTGACGGGAGGAAAGCCGCTGACGCTCCGGTTCTTTTCCCGCCAGCAGCAGCTCACAGACACACAAAGAAGAAGAAAAAAAACAACAAGAGCAAAACAAGTTTATTAAAATTCATAAATACTACAACTTCCGGTGCTGCCCCACACGTCATCTCTGCGTGACTGTGCTGTAGTTCTAGAGAGGGATGCCTGGAATGTTTGTGCGCACATAAGACTACATTATCCAGAGTGCACCGCGGCCAGCATATTGTAAACATGCATGGAGGCTGAAGGACGAAGTGACTGATGATCGGTGAGTTCTACTAAAGAGATCCACTGTCATTGGTTCTACTAAAGAGATCCACTGTCATTGGTTCTACTAAAGAGATCTGTCATTGGTTCTACTAAAGAGATCCACTGTCATTGGTTCTACTAAAGAGTTCTGTCATTGGTTCTACTAAAGAGTTCTGTCATTGGTTCTACTAAAGAGTTCTGTCATTGGTTCTACTAAAGAGTTCTGTCATTGGTTCTACTAAAGAGTTCTGTCATTGGTTCTACTAAAGAGATCCACTGTCATTGGTTCTACTAAAGAGATCCACTGTCACTGGTTCTGCTTGCCTCAGTGTTCGTGCGGTATAACCTGGGCCCAGGTGTGGCCGTGGAGCTGCAGGAGGAGTCCAGTGTGGCTGAGCTAAAGGAGGTGGTGGGGAGTCAGCAGGGAGTCCGACCCGAGAACCTGAGGGTTCTTTTCGCTGGGAGGGAGCTGAGGAGCACTGCCACACTGCAGGTGAGTCCAGACCAGACCAGACCAGACCAGACCAGACCAGACCAGATCTAGTCCAAACTTACCTCTGTCCTCCTCTGTCCTCCTCTGTCCTCCTCTGTCCTCCTCTGTCCTCCTCTGTCCTCCTCTGTCCTCCTCTCAGAGCTGTGACCTCCCGGAGCAGAGTACCGTTCATGTTGTCCTCCCGCCATCAGGTTCCTCCTCCTCCTGTCTGCTTCTCCTGCAGGAGAGATTGTCTAAAGGAGGACAGGAGGAGCAGAGCCGGCTGACCAGGCTGGACCTCAGCTCCTTGCGCCTCCCTCCACCTCCTCCGGACTGGCTGTGATCCTGGAGGGGAGTGATGGAGAAAGAGGTGATGGAGAAGAACAAGGAGGAGGTGAAGAGGTGACAGAGGCTCAGGCTGCACCTCTGAAAGGTAAGAGGACGCCCCCACAGTGTCAGTACTCTGACCCTCTGACTGTGTGTATTTGTGTGTACAGGTGTACTCTGACTGTGTGTACTGGTGTGTACAGGTGTGCGTACCCGCAATACTTTCTTTGTTCATTGTAAGAGCTGCAGCTCGGTGCAACCAGGAAAACTGAGAGTCCGCTGCGGGAGGTGCAGACAGACGACGCTGACACTCAGCAGGGTAAAACGCAGTATCAGCAACATTTGACTACTCTGTAAAATCATTTGGCTACTCTGTAAAATCATTTGGCTACTCTGTAAAATCATTTGGCTACTCTGTAAAATCATTTGACTACTCTGTAAAATCATTTGACTACTCTGTAAAATCATTTGACTACTCTGTAAAATCATTTGACTACTCTGTAAAATCATTTGGCTACTCTGTAAAATCATTTGACTACTCTGTAAAATCATTTGACTACTCTGTAAAATCATTTGACTACTCTGTAAAATCATTTGACTACTCTGTAAAATCATTTGACTACTCTGTAAAATCATTTGGCTACTCTGTAAAATCATTTGACTACTCTGTAAAATCATTTGGCTACTCTGTAAAATCATTTGGCTACTCTGTAAAATCATTTGGCTACTCTGTAAAATGATGATGACTCTCTGTCAGGGTCCTTCCTGTTGGGAGGACGTTCTCCTTCGAGGTCGTATCCATGGTGTGTGTCAATCAGATGGTTGTCAAGGAAACGAAGCGGTAAGGGATGGACATCCTACTTTTAATATGGTGAGTGGTACATCAGTCCATCCAGGGGCATTGTGGGAAATGCCGTTTTCTTAACTGTGTGTGTGCAGGAGTTTACATGAAGTGTGCGTCCCATCCGACCTCAGATGACGACCACTCTGTGGCCCTCGACCTCATTATGACCAACAGCAGAGACGTCCCCTGTATCGCCTGCACTGACGTCATGTAACACACAGTAACACACGTTACGTCATGTAACGCAAACACAGTAACACACGTTACATCATGAAACACACACAGTAACACACGTTACGTCATGTACACACACAGTAACACACGTTACATCATGAAACACACACAGTAACACGTTACATCATGTAACGCACCACAGTAACACACGTTACGTCATGAAACACACACAGTAACACAGTTACATCATGAAACCACACAGTAAACACGTTACGTCATGTAACGCACACAGTAACACACGTTAGTCATGTAACGCACACAGTAACACACGTTACGTCATGAAACAACACAGTAACACACGTTACATCATGAAACACACACAGTAACACACGTTACGTCATGTAGCGCACACAGTAACACACGTTACGTCATGTAACGCACACAGTAACACACGTTACATCATGAAACACACACAGTAACACACGTTACGTCATGTAACGCACACAGTAACACACGTTACATCATGAAACACACACAGTAACACACGTTACGTCATGAAACACACACAGTAACACACGTTACATCATGAAACACACACAGTAACACACGTTACGTCATGTAACGCACACAGTAACACACGTTACGTCATGTAACGCACACAGTAACACACGTTACGTCATGAAACACACACAGTAACACACGTTACATCATGAAACACACACAGTAACACACGTTACGTCATGTAGCGCACACAGTAACACACGTTACGTCATGTAGCGCACACAGTAACACACGTTACGTCATGTAACGCACACAGTAACACACGTTACATCATGAAACACACACAGTAACACACGTTACGTCATGAAACACACACAGTAACACACGTTACATCATGAACACACCAAGTAACACACGTTACGTCATGAATACAAACACAACACATTTACTCTTACCACACATCACACACCACACAGTAACACAGTTACGTCATGAAAACCACACAGTAACACACGTTACGTCATGTAACACACACAGTAACACACGTTACATCATGTAACACACACAGTAACACACGTTACGTCATGAACACACAGTAACACACGTTACATCATGTAACACACACAGTAACACACGTTACGTCATGAAACACACAGTAACACACGTTACATCATGAAACACACAGTAACACACGTTACATCATGTAAACACACAGTAACACACGTTACATCATGTAACACACACAGTAACACACGTTACATCATGTAGCGCACACAGTAACACACGTTACATCATGAAACACACACAGTAACACACGTTACATCATGTAACACACACAGTAACACACGTTACATCATGTAACACACACAGTAACACACGTTACATCATGTAACACACACAGTAACACACGTTACATCATGTAACACACACAGTAACACACGTTACGTCATGTAACGCACACAGTAACACACGTTACGTCATGTAACGCACACAGTAACACGCGTTACGTCATGTAACGCACACAGTAACACGCGTTACGTCATGTAACGCACACAGTAACACGCGTTACATCATGTAACGCACACAGTAACACGCGTTACGTCATGTAACGCACACAGTAACACGCGTGACGTCATGTAACGCACACAGTAACACGCGTTACGTCATGTAACGCACACAGTAACACGCGTTACGTCATGTAACGCACACAGTAACACGCGTGACGTCATGTAACGCACACAGTAACACGCGTGACGTCATGTAACGCACACAGTAACACGCGTTACGTCATGTAACGCACACAGTAACACGCGTTACGTCATGTAACGCACACAGTAACACGCGTTACGTCATGTAACGCACACAGTAACACGCGTTACGTCATGTAACGCACACAGTAACACGCGTTACGTCATGTAACGCACACAGTAACACGCGTTACGTCATGTAACGCACACAGTAACACGCGTTACGTCATGTAACGCACACAGTAACACGCGTTACGTCATGTAACGCACACAGTAACACGCGTTACGTCATGTAACGCACACAGTAACACGCGTTACGTCATGTAACGCCACACAGTAACACGCGTTACGTCATGTAACGCACACAGTAACACGCGTTACGTCATGTAACGCACACAGTAACACGCGTTACGTCATGTAACGCACACAGTAACACACGTTACGTCATGTAACGCACACAGTAACACACGTTACGTCATGTAACGCACACAGTAACACACGTTACGTCATGTAGCGCACACAGTAACACACGTTACGTCATGTAGCGCACACAGTAACACACGTTACGTCATGTAGCGCACACAGTAACACACGTTACGTCATGTAACGCACACAGTAACACACGTTACGTCATGTAGCGCACACAGTAACACACGTTACGTCATGTAGCGCACACAGTAACACACGTTACGTCATGTAACGCACACAGTAACACACGTTACGTCATGTAACGCACACAGTAACACACGTTACGTCATGTAGCGCACACAGTAACACACGTTACGTCATGTAACGCACACAGTACACACCGTTACGTCATGTAGCGCACACAGTAACACACGTTACGTCATGTAACGCACACAGTAACACACGTTACGTCATGTAACGCACACAGTAACACACGTTACGTCATGTAACGCACATGTAACGCACACAGTAACACACGTTACGTCATGTAACACACACAGTAACACACGTTACGTCATGTAACGCACACAGTAACACACGTTACGTCATGTAACACACACAGTAACACACGTTACATCATGTAACGCACACAGTAACACACGTTACGTCATGTAACGCACACAGTAACACACGTTACGTCATGTAACGCACACAGTAACACAGTTAACGTCATGTAACGCACACAGTAACACACGTTACGCTCATGTAACGCACACACACACACACTTCACCGTAGTTACGTCCATGTAACGCACACAGTAACACACGTTACGTCATGTAACGCACACAGTAACACACGTTACGTCATGTAACGCACACAGTAACACACGTTACGTCATGTAACGCACACAGTAACACACGTTACGTCATGTAACGCACACAGTAACACACGTTACGTCATGTAACGCACACAGTAACACACGTTACGTCATGTAGCGCACACAGTAACACACGTTACGTCATGTAGCGCACACAGTAACACACGTTACGTCATGTAGCGCACACAGTAACACACGTTACGTCATGTAACGCACACAGTAACACACGTTACGTCATGTAGCGCACACGTAACACACGTTACGTCATGTAGCGCACACAGTAACACACGTTACGTCATGTAACGCACACAGTAACACACGTTACGTCATGTAACGCACACAGTAACACACGTTACGTCATGTAGCGCACACAGTAACACACGTTACGTCATGTAACGCACACAGTACACACGTTACGTCATGTAGCGCACACAGTAACACACGTTACGTCATGTAACGCACACAGTAACACACGTTACGTCATGTAACGCACACAGTAACAACGTTACGTCATGTAACGCACATGTAACGCACACAGTAACACACGTTACGTCATGTAACACACACAGTAACACACGTTACGTCATGTAACGCACACAGTAACACACGTTACGTCATGTAGCGCACACAGTAACACACGTTACGTCATGTAGCGCACACAGTAACACACGTTACGTCATGTAACGCACACAGTAACACACGTTACGTCATGTAGCGCACACAGTAACACACGTTACGTCATGTAACACACACAGTAACACACGTTACATCATGAAACGCACACAGTAACACACGTTACGTCATGTAACGCACACAGTAACACACGTTACGTCATGTAACGCACACAGTAACACACGTTACATCATGAAACACACACAGTAACACACGTTACGTCATGAAACACACACAGTAACACACGTTACATCATGAAACACACACAGTAACACACGTTACGTCATGAAACACACACAGTAACACACGTTACATCATGAAACACACACAGTAACACACGTTACGTCATGTAACACACACAGTAACACACGTTACGTCATGTAACACACACAGTAACACACGTTACATCATGTAACACACACAGTAACACACGTTACGTCATGAAACACACAGTAACACACGTTACGTCATGTAACACACACAGTAACACACGTTACATCATGAAACGCACACAGTAACACACGTTACGTCATGTAACGCACACAGTAACACACGTTACGTCATGTAACGCACACAGTAACACACGTTACATCATGAAACACACACAGTAACACACGTTACGTCATGAAACACACACAGTAACACACGTTACATCATGAAACACACACAGTAACACACGTTACGTCATGAAACACACACAGTAACACACGTTACATCATGAAACACACACAGTAACACACGTTACGTCATGTAACACACACAGTAACACACGTTACGTCATGTAACACACACAGTAACACACGTTACATCATGTAACACACACAGTAACACACGTTACGTCATGAAACACACACAGTAACACACGTTACATCATGTAACACACACAGTAACACACGTTACGTCATGAAACACACACAGTAACACACGTTACATCATGAAACACACACAGTAACACACGTTACATCATGTAACACACACAGTAACACACGTTACATCATGTAACACACACAGTAACACACGTTACATCATGTAACACACACAGTAACACACGTTACGTCATGTAACGCACACAGTAACACACGTTACATCATGTAACACACAGTACACACGTTACATCATGTAACACACACAGTAACACACGTTACGTCATGTAACGCACACAGTACACGCGTTAATCATGTAACGCACACAGTAACACGCGTTACGTCATGTAACGCACACAGTAACACGCGTGACGTCATGTAACGCACACAGTAACACGCGTTACGTCATGTAACGCACACAGTAACACACGTTACGTCATGTAACGCACACAGTAACACACGTTACATCATGTAACACACACAGTAACACGCGTTACGTCATGTAACGCACACAGTAACACGCGTTACGTCATGTAACGCACACAGTAACACGCGTTACATCATGTAACGCACACAGTAACACGCGTTACGTCATGTAACGCACACAGTAACACGCGTGACGTCATGTAACGCACACAGTAACACGCGTTACGTCATGTAACGCACACAGTAACACGCGTTACGTCATGTAACGCACACAGTAACACGCGTGACGTCATGTAACGCACACAGTAACACGCGTTACGTCATGTAACGCACACAGTAACACGCGTTACGTCATGTAACGCACACAGTAACACGCGTGACGTCATGTAACGCACACAGTAACACGCGTTACGTCATGTAACGCACACAGTAACACGCGTTACGTCATGTAACGCACACAGTAACACGCGTTACGTCATGTAACGCACACAGTAACACGCGTTACGTCATGTAACGCACACAGTAACACGCGTTACGTCATGTAACGCACAGTAACACGCGTTACGTCATGTAACGCACACAGTAACACGCGTTACGTCATGTAACGCACACAGTAACACGCGTTACGTCATGTAACGCACACAGTAACACACGTTACGTCATGTAACGCACACAGTAACACACGTTACGTCATGTAACGCACACAGTAACACACGTTACGTCATGTAGCGCACACAGTAACACACGTTACGTCATGTAGCGCACACAGTAACACACGTTACGTCATGTAGCGCACACAGTAACACACGTTACGTCATGTAACGCACACAGTAACACGCGTTACGTCATGTAGCGCACACAGTAACACGCGTTACGTCATGTAGCGCACACAGTAACACACGTTACGTCATGTAACGCACACAGTAACACGGTTACGTCATGTAACGCACACAGTAACACGCGTTACGTCATGTAGCGCACACGTAACACACGTTACGTCATGTAACGCACACAGTAACACACGTTACGTCATGTAGCGCACACAGTAACACACGTTACGTCATGTAACGCACACAGTAACACACGTTACGTCATGTAACGCACACAGTAACACACGTTACGTCATGTAACGCACATGTAACGCACACAGTAACACACGTTACATCATGTAACGCACACAGTAACACACGTTACGTCATGTAACGCACACAGTAACACACGTTACGTCATGTAACACACACAGTAACACACGTTACATCATGTAACGCACACAGTAACACACGTTACATCATGTAACGCACACAGTAACACACGTTACGTCATGTAACGCACATGTAACGCACACAGTAACACACGTTACATCATGTAACGCACACAGTAACACACGTTACGTCATGTAGCGCACACAGTAACACACGTTACGTCATGTAACACACACAGTAACACACGTTACATCATGTAACGCACACAGTAACACACGTTACGTCATGTAACGCACACAGTAACACACGTTACGTCATGTAACGCACACAGTAACACACGTTACGTCATGTAACGCACACAGTAACACGCGTTACGTCATGTAACGCACACAGTAACACACGTTACGTCATGTAACGCACACAGTAACACACGTTACGTCATGTAACGCACACAGTAACACACGTTACGTCATGTAACGCACACAGTAACACACGTTACGTCATGTAACGCACACAGTAACACACGTTACGTCATGTAACGCACACAGTAACACACGTTACGTCATGTAACGCACACAGTAACACACGTTACGTCATGTAGCGCACACAGTAACACACGTTACGTCATGTAGCGCACACAGTAACACACGTTACGTCATGTAGCGCACACAGTAACACACGTTACGTCATGTAACGCACACAGTAACACACGTTACGTCATGTAGCGCACACAGTAACACACGTTACGTCATGTAGCGCACACAGTAACACACGTTACGTCATGTAACGCACACAGTAACACACGTTACGTCATGTAACGCACACAGTAACACACGTTACGTCATGTAGCGCACACAGTAACACACGTTACGTCATGTAACGCACACAGTAACACACGTTACGTCATGTAGCGCACACAGTAACACACGTTACGTCATGTAACGCACACAGTAACACACGTTACGTCATGTAACGCACACAGTAACACACGTTACGTCATGTAACGCACATGTAACGCACACAGTAACACACGTTACGTCATGTAACACACACAGTAACACACGTTACGTCATGTAACGCACACAGTAACACACGTTACGTCATGTAACACACACAGTAACACACGTTACATCATGTAACGCACACAGTAACACACGTTACGTCATGTAACGCACACAGTAACACACGTTACGTCATGTAACGCACACAGTAACACACGTTACGTCATGTAACGCACACAGTAACACACGTTACGTCATGTAACGCACACAGTAACACACGTTACGTCATGTAACGCACACAGTAACACACGTTACGTCATGTAACGCACACAGTAACACACGTTACGTCATGTAACGCACACAGTAACACACGTTACGTCATGTAACGCACACAGTAACACACGTTACGTCATGTAACGCACACTCTCTCTCAGGGACGTGGTCGTAGTCTTCCAGTGTCCGGAGCGTCATGTGATCTGTCTCGATTGTTTCCATCGTTACTGTCAGAC
>ML142789.1:3724420-3786920 GCA_004119915.2 Collichthys lucidus
GTGGAACTCTTTAGTAGAACCAATGACAGTGGAACTCTTTAGTAGAACCAATGACAGATCTCTTTAGTAGAACCAGTGACAGTGGATCTCTTTAGTAGAACCAATGACAGTGGATCTCTTTAGTAGAACCAATGACAGTGGATCTCTTTAGTAGAACCAATGACAGTGGATCTCTTTAGTAGAACCAATGACAGAACTCTTTAGTAGAACCAATGACAGTGGATCTCTTTAGTAGAACCAATGACAGTGGATCTCTTTAGTAGAACCAATGACAGTGGATCTCTTTAGTAGAACCAATGACAGTGGATCTCTTTAGTAGAACCAATGACAGAACTCTTTAGTAGAACCAATGACAGAACTCTTTAGTAGAACCAATGACAGAACTCTTTAGTAGAACCAATAAGAACTCTTTAGTAGAACCAATGACAGTGGAACTCTTTAGTAGAACCAATGACAGATCTCTTTAGTAGAACCAATGACAGTGGATCTCTTTAGTAGAACCAATGACAGAACTCTTTAGTAGAACCAATGACAGAACTCTTTAGTAGAACCAATAACAGAACTCTTTAGTAGAACCAATGACAGCGGATCTCTTTAGTAGAACCAATGACAGTGGATCTCTTTAGTAGAACCAATGACAGTGGAACTCTTTAGTAGAACCAATGACAGTGGAACTCTTTAGTAGAACCAATGACAGTGGATCTCTTTAGTAGAACCAATGACAGTGGATCTCTTTAGTAGAACCAATGACAGTGGAACTCTTTAGTAGAACCAATGACAGATCTCTTTAGTAGAACCAATGACAGTGGATCTCTTTAGTAGAACCAATGACAGTGGATCTCTTTAGTAGAACCAATGACAGTGGAACTCTTTAGTAGAACCAATGACAGTGGAACTCTTTAGTAGAACCAATGACAGAACTCTTTAGTAGAACCAATGACAGTGGATCTCTTTAGTAGAACCAATGACAGCGGATCTCTTTAGTAGAACCAATGACAGTGGATCTCTTTAGTAGAACCAATGACAGTGGAACTCTTTAGTAGAACCAATGACAGTGGAACTCTTTAGTAGAACCAATGACAGATCTCTTTAGTAGAACCAATGACAGTGGATCTCTTTAGTAGAACCAATGACAGTGGATCTCTTTAGTAGAACCAATGACAGTGGATCTCTTTAGTAGAACCAATGACAGTGGATCTCTTTAGTAGAACCAATGACAGTGGAACTCTTTAGTAGAACCAATGACAGTGGCTCTTTAGTAGAACCAATGACAGATCTCTTTAGTAGAACCAGTGACAGTGGATCTCTTTAGTAGAACCAATGACAGTGGATCTCTTTAGTAGAACCAATGACAGTGGATCTCTTTAGTAGAACCAATGACAGTGGATCTCTTTAGTAGAACCAATGACAGAACTCTTTAGTAGAACCAATGACAGTGGATCTCTTTAGTAGAACCAATGACAGTGGATCTCTTTAGTAGAACCAATGACAGTGGATCTCTTTAGTAGAACCAATGACAGTGGATCTCTTTAGTAGAACCAATGACAGAACTCTTTAGTAGAACCAATGACAGAACTCTTTAGTAGAACCAATGACAGAACTCTTTAGTAGAACCAATAACAGAACTCTTTAGTAGAACCAATGACAGTGGAACTCTTTAGAACCAATGACAGATCTCTTTAGTAGAACCAATGACAGTGGATCTCTTTAGTAGAACCAATGACAGAACTCTTTAGTAGAACCAATGACAGAACTCTTTAGTAGAACCAATGACAGAACTCTTTAGTAGAACCAATGACAGTGGATCTCTTTAGTAGAACCAATGACAGAACTCTTTAGTAGAACCAATGACAGAACTCTTTAGTAGAACCAATGACAGAACTTTTTAGTAGAACCAATGACAGTGGATCTCTTTAGTAGAACCAATGACAGTGGATCTCTTTAGTAGAACCAATGACAGAACTCTTTAGTAGAACCAATGACAGTGGATCTCTTTAGTAGAACCAATGACAGAACTCTTTAGTAGAACCAATGACAGTGGATCTCTTTAGTAGAACCAATGACAGAACTCTTTAGTAGAACCAATGACAGAACTCTTTAGTAGAACCAATGACAGAACTCTTTAGTAGAACCAATGACAGAACTCTTTAGTAGAACCAATGACAGTGGATCTCTTTAGTAGAACCAATGACAGTGGATCTCTTTAGTAGAACCAATGACAGTGGATCTCTTTAGTAGAACCAATGACAGTGGATCTCTTTAATAGAACCAATGACAGTGGATCTCTTTAGTAGAACCAATGACAGTGGATCTCTTTAGTAGAACCAATGACAGAACTCTTTAGTAGAACCAATGACAGAACTCTTTAGTAGAACCAATGACAGTGGATCTCTTTAGTAGAACCAATGACAGAACTCTTTAGAACCAATGACAGTGGATCTCTTTAGTAGAACCAATGACAGTGGATCTCTTTAGTAGAACCAATGACAGTGGATCTCTTTAGTAGAACCAATGACAGTGGATCTCTTTAGTAGAACCAATGACAGAAGTCTTTAGTAGAACCAATGACAGAACTCTTTAGTAGAACCAATGACAGAACTCTTTAGTAGAACCAATGACAGTGGATCTCTTTAGTAGAACCAATGACAGAACTCTTTAGTAGAACCAATGACAGTGGATCTCTTTAGTAGAACCAATGACAGAACTCTTTAGTAGAACCAATGACAGTGGATCTCTTTAGTAGAACCAATGACAGAACTCTTTAGTAGAACCAATGACAGAACTCTTTAGTAGAACCAATGACAGAACTCTTTAGTAGAACCAATGACAGAACTCTTTAGTAGAACCAATGACAGTGGATCTATTTAGTAGAACCAATGACAGTGGATCTCTTTAGTAGAACCAATGACAGTGGATCTCTTTAGTAGAACCAATGACAGTGGATCTCTTTAATAGAACCAATGACAGTGGATCTCTTTAGTAGAACCAATGACAGTGGATCTCTTTAGTAGAACCAATGACAGAACTCTTTAGTAGAACCAATGACAGTGGATCTCTTTAGTAGAACCAATGACAGTGGATCTCTTTAGTAGAACCAATGACAGTGGATCTCTTTAATAGAACCAATGACAGTGGATCTCTTTAGTAGAACCAATGACAATGGATCTCTTTAGTAGAACCAATGACAGAAGTCTTTAGTAGAACCAATGACAGTGGATCTCTTTAGTAGAACCAATGACAGTGGATCTCTTTAGTAGAACCAATGACAGTGGATCTCTTTAGTAGAACCAATGACAGTGGATCTCTTTAGTAGAACCAATGACAGAACTCTTTAGTAGAACCAATGACAGTGGATCTCTTTAGTAGAACCAATGACAGTGATCTCTTTAGTAGAACCAATGACAGTGGATCTCTTTAGTAGAACCAATGACAGTGGATCTCTTTAGTAGAACCAATGACAGTGGATCTCTTTAGAACCAATGACAGAACTCTTTAGTAGAACCAATGACAGTGGATCTCTTTAGTAGAACCAATGACAGTGGATCTCTTTAGTAGAACCAATGACAGTGGATCTCTTAGTAGAACCAATGACAGAACTCTTTAGTAGAACCAATGACAGAACTCTTGTAGAACCAATGACAGTGGATCTCTTTAGTAGAACCAATGACAGTGGATCTCTTTAGTAGAACCAATGACAGTGGATCTCTTTAGTAGAACCAATGACAGAACTCTTAGTAGAACCAATGACAGTGGATCTCTTTAGTAGAACCAATGACAGTGGATCTCTTTAGTAGAACCAATGACAGTGGATCTCTTTAGTAGAACCAATGACAGTGGATCTCTTTAGTAGAACCAGTGACAGAACTCTTTAGTAGAACCAATGACAGTGGATCTCTTTAGTAGAACCAATGACAGTGGATCTCTTTAGTAGAACCAATGACAGTGGATCTCTTTAGTAGAACCAATGACAGTGGATCTCTTTAGTAGAACCAATGACAGATCTTTAGTAGAACCAATGACAGAAGTCTTTAGTAGAACCATTGACAGAATTCTTTAGTAGAACCAATGACAGAACTCTTTAGTAGAACCAATGACAGAACTCTTTAGTAGAACCAATGACAGTGGATCTCTTTAGTAGAACCAATGACAGTGGATCTCTTTAGTAGAACCAATGACAGTGGATCTCTTTAGTAGAACCAATGACAGAACTCTTTAGTAGAACCAATGACAGAACTCTTTAGTAGAACCAATGACAGTGGATCTCTTTAGTAGAACCAATGACAGTGGATCTCTTTAGTAGAACCAATGACAGTGGATCTCTTTAGTAGAACCAATGACAGTGGATCTCTTTAGTAGAACCAATGACAGAACTCTTTAGTAGAACCAATGACAGTGGATCTCTTTAGTAGAACCAATGACAGTGGATCTCTTTAGTAGAACCAATGACAGTGGATCTCTTTAGTAGAACCAATGACAGTGGATCTCTTTAGTAGAACCAATGACAGAACTCTTTAGTAGAACCAATGACAGTGGATCTCTTTAGTAGAACCAATGACAGTGGATCTCTTTAGTAGAACCAATGACAGTGGATCTCTTTAGTAGAACCAATGACAGTGGATCTCTTTAGTAGAACCAGTGACAGAACTCTTTAGTAGAACCAATGACAGTGGATCTCTTTAGTAGAACCAATGACAGTGGATCTCTTTAGTAGAACCAATGACAGTGGATCTCTTTAGTAGAACCAATGACAGTGGATCTTTAGTAGAACCAATGACAGAAGTCTTTAGTAGAACCAATGACAGAACTCTTTAGTAGAACCAATGACAGAACTCTTTAGTAGAACCAATGACAGAACTCTTAGTAGAACCAATGACAGAACTCTTTAGTAGAACCAATGACAGAACTCTTTAGAAACCATGACAGATCTCTTTAGTAGAACCAGTGACAGAACTCTTTAGTAGAACCAATGACAGTGGATCTCTTTAGTAGAACCAATGACAGTGGATCTCTTTAGTAGAACCAATGACAGTGGATCTCTTTAGTAGAACCAATGACAGTGGATCTCTTTAGTAGAACCAATGACAGAAGTCTTTAGTAGAACCAATGACAGAACTCTTTAGTAGAACCAATGACAGAACTCTTTAGTAGAACCAATGACAGAACTCTTTAGTAGAACCAATGACAGAACTCTTTAGTAGAACCAATGACAGTGGATCTCTTTAGTAGAACCAATGACAGTGGATCTCTTTAGTAGAACCAATGACAGTGGATCTCTTTAGTAGAACCAATGACAGTGGATCTCTTTAGTAGAACCAATGACAGTGGATCTCTTTAGTAGAACCAATGACAGTGGATCTCTTTAGTAGAACCAATGACAGAACTCTTTAGTAGAACCAATGACAGAACTCTTTAGTAGAACCAATGACAGAACTCTTTAGTAGAACCAATGACAGTGGATCTCTTTAGTAGAACCAATGACAGAACTCTTTAGTAGAACCAATGACAGTGGATCTCTTTAGTAGAACCAATGACAGATCTCTTTAGCAGAACCAGTGACAGTGGATCTCTTTAGTAGAACCAATGACAGTGGATCTCTTTAGTAGAACCAATGACAGAACTCTTTAGTAGAACCAATGACAGTGGATCTCTTTAGTAGAACTCACCGATCATCAGTCACTTCGTCCTTCAGCCTCCATGCATGTTTACAATATGCCGGCCGCGGTGCACTCTGGATAATGTAGTCTTATGTGCGCACAAACATTCCAGGCATCCCTCTCTAGAACTACAGCACAGTCACGCAGAGATGACGTGTGGGGCAGCACCGGAAGTTGTAGTATTTATGAATTTTAATAAACTTGTTTTGCTCTTGTTGTTTTTTTTCTTCTTCTTTGTGTGTCTGTGAGCTGCTGCTGGCGGGAAAAGAACCGGAGCATCAGCGGCTTTCCTCCCGTCAGTGTCCCGGTCTGTGGTTCCATATGACGG
This sequence comes from Collichthys lucidus, assembly GCA_004119915.2. Classification (NCBI taxonomy): domain Eukaryota; kingdom Metazoa; phylum Chordata; class Actinopteri; family Sciaenidae; genus Collichthys; species Collichthys lucidus. The sequence goes on from ML142789.1 coordinate 3,730,403, forward strand.
ACGGACCGGACAGCAGCGTCCTGCGGCGGCGGACACACAGCGGCGACACCGGGCCGACGGTGAGCAAAGCCCGCGTCAAAGCATCCGGCAGCCCGGCGGTCAGACATCATGTCCGACTGTGACATGACAGTGTCTGCATGCAGGACGGACAGACAGTGTCTGCATGCAGGACGGACAGACAGTGTCTGCATGCAGACGGACAGACAGTGTCTGCATGCAGGACGGACAGACAGACAGTGTCTGCATGCAGGACGGACAGACCGTGTCTGCATGCAGGACGGACAGACAGTGTCTGCATGCAGGACGGACAGACAGTGTCTGCATGCAGGACGGACAGACAGTGTCTGCATGCAGGACGGACAGACAGACAGTGTCTGCATGCAGGACGAACAGCAGGACGGACAGACAGTGTCTGCATGCAGGACGGACAGACAGTGTCTGCATGCAGGACGGACGGACAGACAGTGTCTGCATGCAGGACAGACAGACAGTGTCTGCATGCAGGATGGACAGACACAGTGTCTGCATGCAGGACGGACAGACAGTGTCTGCATGCAGGACGGACGGACACAGTGTCTGCATGCAGGACGGACGGACAGACAGTGTCTGCATGCAGGACAGACAGACAGTGTCTGCATGCAGGACGGACAGACAGACAGTGTCTGCATGCAGGACGGACAGACAGACAGTGTCTGCATGCAGGACGGACAGACAGTGTCTGCATGCAGGACGGACAGACAGACAGTGTCTGCATGCAGGACAGACAGACAGTGTCTGCATGCAGGACGGACAGACAGACAGTGTCTGCATGCAGGACAGACAGACAGTGTCTGCATGCAGGACAGACAGACAGTGTCTGCATGCAGGACGGACAGACAGACAGTGTCTGCATGCAGGACGGACAGACAGTGTCTGCATGCAGGACGGACAGACAGACAGTGTCTGCATGCAGGACAGACAGACAGTGTCTGCATGCAGGACAGACAGACAGTGTCTGCATGCAGGACAGACAGACAGTGTCTGCATGCAGGACGGACAGACAGACAGTGTCTGCATGCAGGACGGACAGACAGTGTCTGCATGCAGGACGGACAGACAGACAGTGTCTGCATGCAGGACAGACAGACAGTGTCTGCATGCAGGACAGACAGACAGTGTCTGCATGCAGGACAGACAGACAGTGTTCTGCATGCAGGACGGACAGAAAGACAGTGTCTGCATGCAGGACAGACAGACAGTGTCTGCATGCAGGACAGACAGACAGTGTCTGCATGCAGGACAGACAGACAGTGTCTGCATGCTGCAGACGTTGTTTTCTGTGTATATGATGAATATATCTGAGTAGTAGTAGTAGTAGTTGACAGTTACATATAGATCTATGGTGTGTGTATATGCAGTGTGTAGTACAGTCAGTGTGTTATTGGTCATTTGTTTTTAGCATTTCTTTGACTTGAGTTTAAAACATGAAACACTTTATTTCATTTAATATTCTGAGCTGCCAGTGAACAATCAAACATGAATGATTAATGAACGCCTGAAGAAAGTTGAATTTCTTTGACCTGCTGCGGTTCAGATCATCAAATAATGATCAAAACATAAACAAACATTTTGAAATAATAAATTGTTTGTGCAGTTTGACAGTCTGACCTGTGAGGGGCGCTGTAGGATGACCCTGAGTCAGACAGTCAGACTCAGTAACCATGGCAACACGTGAAGGACACATACAGCCAATCACAATCGTTCATTTTGCTGATGAAGGTCAGGTGTATTGTGTCTGACTCCACCCCTCCCTCCTGCAGGTGGTGAAGGTGGAGTCAGATGTCTCAGGTGTGTCGGGGTCTGTCCTGACGGCGTCACAGAACACGGAGCTTCACTTTCTGCGTTCGCGGGTTCGAGAGCTGGAGCGAGAGAAGGCTGAGCTGTCGGCAGAGAACCAGAGACTGAAGAACATGCTGGTCCATGGTGAGATCACCTGGTGCACCTGTTTACAGGTGACCAATCAGCTTTTAGAGTTCACTGATCTGATTTGTTTTGTAACACTCTGACTACATTTCCCAGAAATCCCTGGGCTCCTGTCCACCATGTGGCAGACGTTGGGCCAGGCCAAGAGTCATCAGTCTGTCTCCATGGCGACGGGTAGTTATGCTCCATATTCACATCACCACCACTCGACCAATCAGGACGAAGACCTCAGCCCCCAGGTGTCCTTCCAGCAGCTCCAGGACGAGCTGAGTGGGGACATGTTGGACTCCTGGGGCCCGCTGGGCTCCGAGGACGAGGAGGTGCCAGGAGGAGCAGACCTAGGCCTGGGGAGCCACATGGGGGAGGAAGCGCCGCTCTGCAGCCAGACTGACATGGAGGAGCTGAGGAGGAGCTGCTCTGAGAGCCACTGTACTGCTGGACTGGTGAACGGACACGTGAGACCACATCTGATCCGGTTTACGCTCTGATCTGTTTTAATCTGATCCGATTTAATCTGGTCCGGGTTACACCGTCTGATTCGGGTTACACCGTCTGATTCGGGTTACACCGTCTGATTCAGTTTACACCGTCTGATTCAGTTTACACCGTCTGATTCGGGTTACACCGTCTGATTCGGGTTACACCGTCTGATTCAGTTTACACCGTCTGATTCGGTTTACACCGTCTGATTCGGTTTACACCGTCTGATTCAGGTTACACCGTCTGATTCAGTTTACACCGTCTGATTCGGTTTACACCGTCTGATTCAGGTTACACCGTCTGATTCGGGTTACACCGTCTGATTCAGGTTACACCGTCTGATTCAGGTTACACCGTCTGATTCGGTTTACACCGTCTGATTCGGTTTACACCGTCTGATTCGGGTTACACCGTCTGATTCGGTTTACACCGTCTGATTCGGTTTACACCGTCTGATTCGGGTTACACCGTCTGATTCGGTTTACACCGTCTGATTCGGTTTACACCGTCTGATTCACCGTCTGATTCAGTTTACACCGTCTGATTCGGGTTACACCGTCTGATTCACCGTCTGATTCAGTTTACACCGTCTGATTCGGGTTACACCGTCTGATTCGGTTTACACCGTCTGATTCGGTTTACACCGTCTGATTCAGTTTACACCGTCTGATTCAGTTTACACCGTCTGATTCGGGTTACACCGTCTGATTCACCGTCTGATTCAGTTTACACCGTCTGATTCGGGTTACACCGTCTGATTCGGTTTACACCGTCTGATTCGGGTTACACCGTCTGATTCACCGTCTGATTCGGTTTACACCGTCTGATTCGGGTTACACCGTCTAATTCGGGTTACACCGTCTGATTCGGGTTACACCGTCTGATTCACCGTCTGATTCAGTTTACACCGTCTGATTCGGGTTACACCGTTTGATTCACCGTCTGATTCAGTTTACACCGTCTGATTCAGTTTACACCGTCTGATTCAGGTTACACCGTCTGATTCGGTTTACACCGTTTGATTCACCGTCTGATTCAGTTTACACCGTCTGATTCGGGTTACACCGTCTGATTCAGTTTACACCGTCTGATTCGGGTTACACCGTCTGATTCGGGTTACACCGTCTGATTCAGGTTACACCGTCTGATTCGGTTTACACCGTCTGATTCGGGTTACACCGTCTGATTCAGTTTACACCGTCTGATTCGGGTTACACCGTCTGATTCGGTTTACACCGTCTGATTCGGGTTACACCGTCTGATTCACCGTCTGTTTCAGTTTACACCGTCTGATTCGGGTTACACCGTCTGATTCACCGTCTGATTCAGTTTACACCGTCTGATTCAGTTTACACCGTCTGATTCGGTTTACACTGTCTGATTCAGTTTACACCGTCTGATTCAGGTTACACCGTCTGATTCGGTTTACACTGTCTGATTCAGTTTACACCGTCTGATTCAGTTTACACCGTCTGATTCAGGTTACACCGTCTGATTCAGGTTACACCGTCTGATTCAGTTTACACCGTCTGATTCAGGTTACACCGTCTGATTCGGTTTACACTGTCTGATTCAGTTTACACTGTCTGATTCAGTTTACACCGTCTGATTCAGTTTACACCGTCTGATTCAGGTTACACCGTCTGATTCAGGTTACACCGTCTGATTCAGGTTACACCGTCTGATTCAGGTTACACCGTCTGATTCGGTTTACACCGTCTGATTCAGGTTACACCGTCTGATTCAGGTTACACCGTCTGATTCAGGTTACACCGTCTGATTCAGGTTACACCGTCTGATTCAGGTTACACCGTCTGATTCGGTTTACACCGTCTGATTCAGGTTACACCGTCTGATTCAGTTTACACCGTCTGATTCAGTTTACACCGTCTGATTCGGTTTACACTGTCTGATTCAGTTTACACCGTCTGATTCAGTTTACACCGTCTGATTCAGTTTACACCGTCTGATTCAGTTTACACCGTCTGATTCAGGTTACACCGTCTGATTCAGTTTACACCGTCTGATTCAGGTTACACCGTCTGATTCGGTTTACACTGGTCTGTTTCGTCTGTCCAGGTGAGCCAGGTGGAGGTGTATCCAGGCTCTGGTGTTCTCTGTGATGTCCGCTCGTGGCAGGCAGCCAATCAGGCGCAGTCTCCCACAGCGATGGCACGGATTCTGCTGATGGGTGTGTTTGATATGAACACACTGATGAACAGTAACCTGCGAGGAGGACGGAGCCGGCGACCCGCCTTCCACCCACAGCGCAGCGCACTTGACCCACACAAGATCAACGCTATCTTCAGTAGGTTTAAAATTCAGCTAAATGTTCCTCTAATGTTCCTCTAATGTTCCTCTAATGTTTCCCTCATGTTCCTCTCATGTCCTCATAATGTTCCTCTAATGTTCCTCTAATGTTCCTCTCAGTTCCTCTAATGTTCCTCTAATGTTCCCTCATGTTCCTCTAATGTTCCTCTCATGTTCCTCTCATGTTCCCCTCATGTTATCTCTAATGTTCCTCTAATGTTCCCCTCATGTTCCTCTAATGTTCCTCTAATGTTCCTCTCATGTTCCCCTCATGTTCTCTAATGTTCCTCTATGTTCCTCTCATGTTCCCATCATGTTCCTCTAATGTTCCTCTAATGTTCCTCTAATGTTCCTCTCAGTTCCTCTAATGTTCCTCTAATGTTCCCTCATGTTCCTCTAATGTTCCTCTCATGTTCCTCTCATGTTCCCCTCATGTTCCTCTAATGTTCCTCTAAGTTCCCTCATGTTCCTCTAATGTTCCTCTAATGTTCCTCTCATGTTCCCCTCATGTTCCTCTAATGTTCCTCTAATGTTCCTCTCATGTTCCCCTCATGTTCCTCTAATGTTCCTCTAATGTTCCCCTCATGTTCCTCTACCTCTATACCAATGTAAATAAAACACTGAGATGGAAAGGTTACAAGCTCTGGAAACTAGAGAAACGGCGTCAAACAGAGCTTCCGGCGGTGTTTCCATGGTGACAGGGTGAAGAGCAGCAGCACAGATCTTCATTCTCCGTGCAGATGTTGACAGTACCGACCTGTTGGGAGCTGCACACACTCTCACCGCTCTCTCAATGTGACGGCACAAACAAGTTGCCACGTAGCTGTAGATAAGTCTGATCGTAATCAGCTGGCGAGTTGTACTACAGCTGATCAGAGGAACTTTGCTTATAGAAAAAACTTGACGTACTGAAAAAAACTGACTGCAATTTTGGAATCAGCATAAAATCTAACTTAAGAGAATTTTTTCAAATAGTTCCCCGGTGTAATTAGACATCTTTTTGTGGAAACCTGGTCTGATCAGGAGAGATCCATCCCACTTGGATGGAGCAGCTCTCATATCTAGAAACATGGCCGAGTTTATTAGCTGACCAAAACCATGTCGACAACCCAGAGCTGAGACCAGGAAGCAGAGCTGAGACAGGAAGCAGAGCTGAGACCAGGAGCAGAGTGAGACCAGGAAGCAGAGTTGGGACCAGGAAGCAGAGCTGAGACCAGGAAGCAGAGCTAAGACCAGGAAAGCAGAGCTGCAGTCTGACACGCTTCTCTGCGCTCCATTAGAGCAGCTGCCCACCCAGTCCTTTAGTATAGAGACTGTGTCTGTCCCGTCCACCAGTCTTTAGTATAGAGACCGTTTGTCTGTCCCCTCACACCAGTCCTTTAGTACAGAGACGTGTCTGTCCCCGTCACCCAGTCCTTTAGTATAGAGACTGTGTCTGTCCCCGTCCACCCAGTCCTTTATATAGAGACTGTGTCTGTCCCCGTCCACCCGTCTTTAGTATAGAGACCGTGTCTGTCCCCGTCACCCAGTCCTTTAGTATAGAGACCGTGTCTGTCCCCGTCCACCAGTCCTTTAGTATAGAACTGTTCTGTCCCCGTCCACCCAGTCCTTTAGTATAGAGACGTGTCTGTCCCCGTCCACCCAGTCCTTTATAGAGACAGGTCTGTCCCCGTCCACCCAGTCCTTTAGTATAGAGACTGTGTCTGTCCCCGTCCACCCAGTCCTTTAGTATAGAGACTGTGTCGTCCCCCGTCCACCCCAGTCCTTTAGTAGAGACTGTGTCTGTCCCCGTCCACCCAGTCCTTTAGTATAGAGACTGGTCTGTCCCGTCCACCCAGTCCTTTAGTATAGAGACTGTGTCTGTCCCCGTCCCCCAGTCCGTTAGTATAGAGACTGTGTCTGTCCCCGTCCATCCAGTCCTTTAGTATAGAGACTGGTCTGTCCCCGTCCACCTACATTATTTAAAGATATAAAACAACAGAAGAGGAGTTCATCATAAAATTAAATCAACATCATCCAACAGTCCAAAATAAGAGATTAAATGTGGACTCTTGAATATCAGGTCTTGTCCTCTAAGCTGTCTTAGTTAATGAATTAATGACTGAGGACTTTGCAGTTAATTCAGATGCTGCTGCACGTGTTCTGACAGGAACCAAGATCAGAGATCACATCTCTCCCATTCGGGCTTCCTTGCATTGGCTCCCTGTTAAATCTAGAATAGAATTTAAATTACCTCCTTATACAAAGCTCTTCAGGTCAGGCACCATCATATCTAAAAGAGCTCATAGTACCTTACTACCCCTTAGAACACTGCGCTCAGGACGCTGGGTTCCTTGTGGTTCCTTGTGGTTCCTTGTGGTTCTATAGTCTCAAAAGTAGATTGGGAGCCAGAGCTTTCAGCTCTCAGGCTCCTTTCTGGGAACAAACTACCAATCTGGGTTCAGGAGGCAGACACGGTCAAACCTTTAAGAGTAGACTGAAGACTTCCTCTGTGATAGAGCTTATAGTCAGTGTGAGCTTATAGTTAGTGCTGAGCTTATAGTTAGTGCTGAGCTTATAGTCAGTGCTGAGCTTATAGTCAGTGCTGAGCTTATAGTTAGTGCTGAGCTATAGTTAGTGCTGAGCTTATAGTTAGTGCTGAGTTATAGTTAGTGCTGAGCTTATAGTTAGTGCTGAGCTTATAGTTAGTGCTGAGCTTATAGTTAGTGCTGAGCTTATAGTCAGTGTGAGCTTATAGTTAGTGCTGAGCTTATAGTTAGTGCTGAGCTTATAGTCAGTGCTGAGCTTATAGTAGTGCTGAGCTTATAGTTAGTGCTGAGCTTATAGTTAGTGCTGAGCTTATAGTTAGTGCTGAGCTTATAGTTAGTGCTGAGCTTATAGTAGTGCTGAGCTTATAGTTAGTGCTGAGCTTATAGTTAGTGCTGAGCTTATAGTTAGTGCTGAGCTTATAGTTAGTGCTGAGCTTATAGTTAGTGCTGAGCTTATAGTTAGTGCTGAGCTTATAGTTAGTGCTGAGCTTATAGTCGGTGCTGAGCTTATAGTCGGTGCTGAGCTTATAGTCAGTGCTGAGCTTATAGTTAGTGCTGAGCTTATAGTCAGTGCTGAGCTTATAGTCAGTGCTGAGCTTTATAGTCGGTGATGAGCTTATAGTTAGTGCTGAGCTATAGTCAGTGCTGAGCTTATAGTCAGTGCTGAGCTTATAGTCAGTGCTGAGCTTATAGTCAGTGCTGAGCTTATAGTCAGTGCTGAGCTTATAGTCAGTGCTGACTTATAGGTCGGTGCTGAGCTTATAGTCGGTGCTGAGTTTATAGTCGGTGCTGAGCTTATAGTTAGTGCTGAGATATAGTCAGTGCTGAGCTTATAGTCAGTGCTGAGTTATAGTCAGTGCTGAGCTTATAGTCAGTGCTGAGCTTATAGTTATGCTGAGCTTATAGTCAGTGCTGAGCATAGTAGTGCTGAGCTTATAGTCAGTGCTGAGCTTATAGTCAGTGCTGAGCTTATAGTAGTGCTGAGCTTATAGTCATGATGAGATTAAGTCAGTGCTGAGCTTATAGTCAGTGCTGAGCTTATAGCGGTGCGAGCTTATAGTTAGTGCTGAGCTTATAGTCAGTGCTGAGTTATAGTCAGTGATGGAGCTATAGTCAGTGCTGAGCTTATAGTCAGTGCTGAGCGTATAGTCGGTGCTGAGTTATAGTCGGTGCTGAGCTTATAGTCAGGTGCTGAGCTATAGTTAGTGCTGAGCTTATAGTCGGTGCTAGAGCTTATAGTTAGTGCTGAGCTTATAGTCAGTGCTGAGCTTATAGTCAGTGCTGAGCTTATAGTTAGTGCTGAGCTTATAGTCGGTGTGCTGAGCTTATAGTCGGGTGCTGAGCTTATAGTCGGTGCTGAGCTTATAGTCAGTGCTGAGCTTATAGTCAGTGGAGCTTATAGTCGTGCTGAGCTTATAGTCGGTGCTTGAGCTATAGTCAGTGCTGAGCTTATAGTCAGTGCTGAGCTTATAGTCAGTGCTGAGCTTATAGTCAGTGCTGAGCTTATAGTCGTGCTGAGCTTATAGTCAGTGCTGAGCTATAGTCAGTGATGAGCTTTATGTCGGTGCTGAGCTTATAGTCAGTGCTGAGCTTATAGTCAGTGCTGAGCTTATAGTTAGTGCTGAGCTTATAGTCAGTGCTGAGCTTATAGTTAGTGCTGAGCTTATAGTCGGTGCTGAGCTTATAGTCGGTGCTGAGCTTATAGTCGGTGCTGAGCTTATAGTCAGTGCTGAGCTTATAGTCAGTGTGAGCTATAGTCGTGTGAGCTTATAGTCGGTGCTGAGCTTATAGTCAGTGCTGAGCTTATAGTCAGTGCTGAGCTTATAGTCAGTGCTGAGCTTATAGTCAGTGCTGAGCTTATAGTCAGTGCTGAGCTTATAGTCAGTGCTGAGCTTATAGTCAGTGCTGAGCTTATAGTCAGTGCTGAGCTTATAGTCAGTGCTGAGCTTATAGTCAGTGCTGAGCTTATAGTTAGTGCTGAGCTTATAGTCAGTGCTGAGCTTATAGTTAGTGCTGAGCTTATAGTCAGTGCTGGCTCAGGTCATCCTGAGTGATGCTGCCATAGGATCAGACTGCAGGGGACTCATTATAATTCATTGTCATTTTGTCATTCATTGTAATTGTACAATCTGTTTGTGTTGATTTGTTCTGTACACTGACATCTATTGCACGTCTGTCCGTCCTGGCAGAGGGATCCCTCCTCTGTGGCTCTTCCTGAGGTTTCTTCCACATTTTTTCCTGTTAAAGTTTTTCCTCACTCTCTCCGAGGGTCTAAGCACAGAGGGAGTCACTCCCTGTACAGATTGTAAAGCCTCAGAGGAAAATGGACTTTGTGACTTTGGGCTGTACAAATAAAATCTGATTTGATTTGATTTCTCAGACGCCATCTTGGCTCGGTTTCCTCTCGCCAAAAAAGGAGTCATCGGCTCAGGAATAAACTCCAAACTGTCTGAGATCCGTTTCCGCTCCCGGAGAGCCAATCGAGACCCTCGATTCCTCTGATGGACAACCAAACAGCTTCTCCTACCTCACACGAAAACCTCTAGTCCTCCAATGAGAACACAGCGCACAGAACAGTCTGGAGCCTCTGGACCAATGAGCATTTGTCGACAGTTTAATTTAAATCTCTGTTCCAGTTTCAAATACAAAGACTCAAAATGATTATGGAGACTTCAAATGACTACAACTACAAAGAGACTTATAATTAACACAACGACTACACAGAGACTCAAAACAACTACAAAGAGACTTAAAATGAACACAACGACTACACAGAGACTCAAACAACTACAAAGAGACTTAAAATGAACACAACGACTACACAGAGACTCAAAACAACTACAAAGAGACTTAAAATGAACACAACGACTACACAGAGACTCAAAACAACTACAAAGAGACTTAAAATGAACACAAAGACTACACAGGAGACTCAAAACAACTACAAAGAGACTTATAATGAACACGACGACTACACAGAGACTCAAACAACTACAAGAGACTTATAATGAACACGACGACTACACAGAGACTCAAAACAACTACAAAGAGACTTAAAATGAACACAACGACTACACAGAGACTCAAACAACTACAAAGAGACTTAAAATGAACATAAAGACTACACAGAGACTCAAAACAACTACAAAGAGACTTAAAATGAACACAACGACTACACAGAGACTCAAAACAACTACAAAGAGACTTAAAATGAACACAAAGACTACACAGAGACTCAAAACAACTACAAAGAGACTTATAATGAACACGACGACTACACAGAGACTCAAAACAACTACAAAGAGACTTATAATGAACACGACGACTACACAGAGACTCAAAACAACTACAAAGAGACTTAAAATGAACACAACGACTACACAGAGACTCAAAACAACTACAAAGAGACTTAAAATGAACATAAAGACTACACAGAGACTCAAAACAACTACAAAGAGACTTAAAATGAACACGACGACTACACAGAGACTCAAAACAACTACAAAGAGACTTATAATGAACACGACGACTACACAGAGACTCAAAACAACTACAAAGAGACTTAAAATGAACATAAAGACTACACAGAGACTCAAAACAACTACAAAGAGACTTAAAATGAACATAACGACTACACAGAGACTCAAAACAACTACAAAGAGACTTATAATTAACACAACGACTACACAGAGACTCAAAACAAATACAAAGAGACTTAAAATGAACATAAAGACTACACAGAGACTCAAAACTACAAAGAGACTTAAAATGAACACAACGGCTACACAGAGACTCAAAACAACTACAAAGAGACTTAAAATGAACACGACTACACAGAGACTCAAAACAACTACAAAGAGACTTATAATTAACACAACGACTACACAGAGACTCAAAACAACTACAAAGAGACTTAAAATGAACACGACTACACAGAGACTCAAAACAACTACAAAGAGACTTAAAATGAACACAACGACTACACAGAGACTCAAAACAACTACAAAGAGACTTAAAATTAACATAAAGACTACACAGAGACTCAAAACAACTACAAAGAGTCTTAAAATTAACACAACGACTACACAGAGACTCAAAACAACTACAAAGAGACTTAAAATGAACACAACGGCTACACAGAGACTCAAAACAACTACAAAGAGACTTAAAATTAACATAAAGACTACACAGAGACTCAAAACAACTACAAAGAGACTTAAAATGAACACAACGACTACACAGAGACTCAAAACAACTACAAAGAGACTTATAATTAACATAACGACTACACAGAGACTCAAAACAACTACAAAGAGACTTATAATTAACACAACGACTACACAGAGACTCAAAACAACTACAAAGAGACTTAAAATTAACATAAAGACTACACAGAGACTCAAAACAACTACAAAGAGACTTATAATTAACAACGACACAGAGACTCAAAACAACTACAAAGAGTCTTAAAATTAACACAACGACTACACAGAGACTCAAACAACTACAAAGAGACTTAAAATTAACATAAAGACTACACAGAGACTCAAAACAACTACAAAGAGACTTAAAATTAACACAACGACTACAGAGACTCAAAACAACTACAAAGAGACTTATAATTAACATAACGACTACACAGAGACTCAAAACAACTACAAAGAGACTTAATTAACACAACGACTACACGAGACTCAAAACAACTACAAGAGACTTAAAATTAACATAAAGACTACACAGAGACTCAAAACAACTACAAAGAGACTTATAATTAACACAACGACTACACAGAGACTCAAAACAACTACAAAGAGACTTAAAATAACATAAAGACTACACAGAGACTCAAAACAACTACAAAGAGTCTTAAATAACACAACGACTACACAGAGACTCAAAACAACTACAAAGAGACTTAAAATGAACACAACGGCTACACAGAGACTCAAAACAACTACAAAGAGACTTAAAATGAACACGACTACACAGAGACTCAAAACAACTACAAAGAGACTTAAAATGAACACGACTACACAGAGACTCAAAACAACTACAAAGAGTCTTAAAATGAACACGACTACACAGAGACTCAAAACAACTACAAAGAGTCTTAAAATGAACACAACGGCTACACAGAGACTCAAAACAACTACAAAGAGACTTAAAATGAACACAACGGCTACACAGAGACTCAAAACAAATACAAAGAGACTTATAATTAACACAACGGCTACACAGAGACTCAAAACAACTACAAAGAGACTTAAAATGAACATAAAGACTACACAGAGACTCAAAACAACTACAAAGAGTCTTAAAATGAACACAACGGCTACACAGAGACTCAAAACAAATACAAAGAGACTTAAAATGAACACAACGGCTACACAGAGACTCAAAACAACTACAAAGAGACTTAAAATGAACATAAAGACTACACAGAGACTCAAAACAACTACAAAGAGACTTATAATGAACACAACGACTACACAGAGACTCAAAACAACTACAAAGAGACTTATAATTAACACAACGACTACACAGAGACTCAAAACAAATACAAAGAGACTTAAAATGAACATAAAGACTACACAGAGACTCAAAACTACAAATAGACTTAAAATGAACACAACGGCTACACAGAGACTCAAAACAACTACAAAGAGACTTAAAATGAACACGACTACACAGAGACTCAAAACAACTACAAAGAGACTTATAATTAACACAACGACTACACAGAGACTCAAAACAACTACAAAGAGACTTAAAATGAACACGACTACACAGAGACTCAAAACAACTACAAAGAGACTTAAAATGAACACAACGACTACACAGAGACTCAAAACAACTACAAAGAGAGACTTAAAATTAACATAAAGACTACACAGAGACTCAAAACAACTACAAAGAGTCTTAAAATTAACACAACGACTACACAGAGACTCAAAACAACTACAAAGAGACTTAAAATGAACACAACGGCTACACAGAGACTCAAAACAACTACAAAGAGACTTATAATTAACATAACGACTACACAGAGACTCAAAACAACTACAAAGAGTCTTAAAATTAACACAACGACTACACAGAGACTCAAAACAACTACAAAGAGACTTAAAATTAACATAAAGACTACACAGAGACTCAAAACAACTACAAAGAGACTTAAAATGAACACAACGACTACACAGAGACTCAAAACAACTACAAAGAGACTTATAATTAACATAACGACTACACAGAGACTCAAAACAACTACAAAGAGACTTATAATTAACACAACGACTACACAGAGACTCAAAACAACTACAAAGAGACTTAAAATTAACATAAAGACTACACAGAGACTCAAAACAACTACAAAGAGACTTATAATTAACACAACGACTACACAGAGACTCAAAACAACTACAAAGAGACTTAAAATTAACATAAAGACTACACAGAGACTCAAAACAACTACAAAGAGTCTTAAAATGCACACAACGACTACACAGAGACTCAAAACAACTACAAAGAGACTTAAAATGAACACAACGGCTACACAGAGACTCAAAACAACTACAAAGAGACTTAAAATGAACACGACTACACAGAGACTCAAAACAACTACAAAGAGACTTAAAATGAACACGACTACACAGAGACTCAAAACAACTACAAAGAGTCTTAAAATGAACACAACGGCTACACAGAGACTCAAAACAACTACAAAGAGACTTAAAATGAACACAACGACTACACAGAGACTCAAAACAACTACAAAGAGTCTTAAAATGAACACAACGGCTACACAGAGACTCAAAACAACTACAAAGAGACTTAAAATTAACACAACGACTACACAGAGACTCAAAACAACTACAAAGAGACTTAAAATGAACACAACGACTACACAGAGACTCAAAACAACTACAAAGAGACTTAAAATGAACACGACTACACAGAGACTCAAAACAACTACAAAGAGACTTAAAATGAACACAACGACTACACAGAGACTCAAAAAACTACAAAGAGACTTAAAATGAACACAACGACTACACAGAGACTCAAAACAACTACAAAGAGTCTTAAAATGAACACGACACACACAGAGACTCAAACAACTACAAAGAGACTTAAAATGAACACGACTACACAGAGACTCAAAACAACTACAAAGAGACTTAAAATGAACACAACGGCTACACAGAGACTTAAAACAACTACAAAGAGACTTAAAATGAACATAAAGACTACACAGAGACTCAAAACAACTACAAAGAGACTTAAAATGAACACAACGACTGCACAGAGACTCAAAACAACTACAAAGAGACTTAAAATTAACACAACGGCTACACAGAGACTCAAAACAACTACAAAGAGACTTAAAATTAACACAACGACTACACAGAGACTCAAAACAACTACAAAGAGACTTAAAATGAACACAACGACTGCACAGAGACTCAAAACAACTACAAAGAGACTTAAAATTAACACAACGACTACACAGAGACTCAAAACAACTACAAAGAGACTTAAAATTAACACAACGACTACACAGAGACTCAAAACAACTACAAAGAGACTTAAAATGAACACAACGACTGCACAGAGACTCAAAACAACTACAAAGAGACTTAAAATTAACACAACGGCTACACAGAGACTCAAAACAACTACAAAGAGACTTAAAATTAACACAACGGCTACACAGAGACTCAAAACAACTACAAAGAGACTTAAAATGAACACGACTACACAGAGACTCAAAACAACTACAAAGAGACTTAAAATGAACACAACGACTGTACAGAGACTCAAAACAACTACAAAGAGACTTAAAATGAACACAACGACTACACAGAGACTCAAAACAACTACAAAGAGACTTATAATTAACACAACGACTACACAGAGACTCAAAACAACTACAAAGAGACTTATAATTAACATAACGACTACACAGAGACTCAAAACAACTACAAAGAGACTTAAAATGAACACAACGGCTACACAGAGACTCAAAACAACTACAAAGAGACTTAAAATGAACATAAAGACTACACAGAGACTCAAAACAACTACAAAGAGACTTAAAATTAACACAACGGCTACACAGAGACTCAAAACAAAGATTTAGAGCGTCGTGGTTGTTTTTGTTTAATTTTTTTATTGATTTTATATTTTTTGTATTTTATGTTGACATGTTGTAACATCACATGAGTTCGTGTAAATTTTATGTAAATGACATCATCAGTTAACACTAAAAGTCGTGTGGAACGTCATGTTTCCTCCTCTCCTGTGTGAACCATCCATTCAGAAACACCATTTGAATATGAATCAGCTGTCGCCGGGCGGAAAACACCCCCCCCCCCCCGTCCTGGACTTCCTGTAACTAGGTGTCCCCCTTTAACGAAGACAATCTGTGATTCTTTGGTCCTGAAAGAGGCTCTGAGGTCTCACTGAGACTGCCAAGGACCAAGACAAAGACTCCAGGAGGGGGGGGGCAGCATGGAGGTCTGGACTAAGTCCAGTCATCATGCAACAGATCCAGACCTCCTAAATGACTGGAGGAGGTAAAACCTGGACCAGGGTCAACTGTTGTCATGTTGTCCACGTGAATCCTCAGACATCAGACTGATCTGAGAGCAGCAGGAGGAGCTCCTCCTTTCATTAAACCTTCTCTTGTTTGATTTGTGGAGGGTCTGCTGCTTCATTAGTCTGGCTCAGTTCAAGACCGGGGCCAAGACCAGCCGGGACCTTTCCCAGGACCTCCTCAATCCATCACACACAAGCAGTACATTTAATACTGCAGTACAAGTACACACACTGAGGCCACTGCCTGACGTGTACTGAGCATGTGCAACTCTCAAAAGAGACAAGGAGGCGCGTCTTTGACAGTACAGGGGCACGAGACAACCACAGACTGTCTAAAACCTGACGTAGTCTCCGAGACGTCCCCGCAGACTGTCTAAAACCTGACGTAGTCTCCGAGACGTCCCCGCAGACTGTTCTAAAACCTGGACGTAGACTCTGTGACGGCCCCGCAGCAGACTGTCAAAAACCTGGACGTAGTCTCCGAGACGTCCCCGCAGACTGTCTAAAAACCTGGACGTAGACTCGTGACGTCCCCGCAGACTGTCTAAAACCTGGACGTAGTCTCTGTGACGTCCCCGCAGACTGTCTAAAACCTGGACGTAGTCTCCGTGACGTCCCCGCAGACTGTCTAAAACCTGGACGTAGTCTCCGTGACGTCCCCGCAGACTGTCTAAAACCTGGACGTAGTCTCCGTGACGTCCCCGCAGACTGTCTAAAACCTGGACGAGTCTCCGTGACGTCCCCGCAGACTGTCTAAAACCTGGACGTAGTCTCTGAGACGTCCCCGCAGACTGTCTAAAACCTGGACGTAGTCTCCGTTACGTCCCCGCAGACTGTCTAAAACCTGGACGTAGTCTCCGTTACGTCCCCGCAGACTGTCTAAAACCTGGACGTAGTCTCCGTTACGTCCCCACAGACTGTGTAAACACCATATTTATATGATTTCTGATGACTAAGCTAAGCTAACATTAGCAGGTGTGGCTCCAAAGTGAAACAGTCTGACTGTTGTCTGGATGTCTGCAGACAAACAGACGTTTGTTTCCTTTTGTTCTTTGAAAACAATGAACACACACAGTCAGCTGATCTGAACACACACACACACACACACACACACACACACACACTAATGACCTCCCTCCAGCCTCAAAGTTTAGATTTGAAAAAAAAAATCATGGAGAGACAGGATTTGAACCTGTGATGTTAAGATTACATGGACAGATGTTACTGCATTAAGACTGAACACTGCAGACTTACAAAGACCAGGTTTGCACTCAGAACTAACTTCATGAATGTTAATGTGACCTTCAGTCTTGAGGTCATCTGCGTGTCATGACTCGGTGAACAGTGATGTTGTTTGTTCGCACCAATCACAGCATAGTGTGGGCTTAGAGATCCAGAGATTTCAGTCATTCCAGAAAACCTTCAGAAAATATAAACTGACCCTTAGTACACTAAAATGCCATGCAGTAGTACCCTGCAGTATTTCTCAGTACACCAAAGTACACTGTAGTAGTACTCTGCAGTACTCAACCACATTTTTAAAACTTATACGAATGGTAACATCATCTGTGATGACCACCAAACAAACAAGGCAAGTACTACTACTATTATCTACAAACAGAGGTAAAGTGGTGGAGATGGTAGAACCATCAGATGGTAGAAGTAACATCAAAGCCAAGTAATAGATGTACCATCAAGGTTAAGGTAGTAGATGTACCATCAAGGGCCAAGTGGTAGAGGTGCCATCAAGGGTCAGGTAGTAGAAGTGCCATCAAGGGTCAGGTGGTAGAAGTGCCATCAAGGGTCAGGTAGTAGAAGTGCCATCAAGGGTCAGGTAGTAGAAGTGCCATCAAGGGTCAGGTGGTAGAAGTACCATCAAGGGTCAAGGAGTAGAAGTACCATCAAGGTTCAGTTGGTAGAAGTACCATCAAGGGTCAGGTGGTAGAAGTGCCATCAAGGGTCAGGTAGTAGAAGTGCCATCAAGGGTCAGGTAGTAGAAGTACCATCAAGGGTCAAGGAGTAGAAGTACCATCAAGGGTCAGGTAGTAGAAGTGCCATCAAGGGTCAGGTGGTAGAAGTACCATCAAGGGTCAGGTAGTAGAAGTGCCATCAAGGGTCAGGTGGTAGAAGTACCATCAAGGGTCAGGTAGTAGAAGTGCCATCAAGGGTCAGGTAGTAGAAGTGCCATCAAGGGTCAGGTGGTAGAAGTACCATCAAGGGTCAAGGAGTAGAAGTACCATCAAGGTTCAGTTGGTAGAAGTACCATCAAGGGTCAAGGAGTAGAAGTGCCATCAAGGGTCAGGTGGTAGAAGTATCATCAAGGGTCAAGGAGTAGAAGTACCATCAAGGTTCAGTTGGTAGAAGTACCATCAAGGGTCAAGAAGTAGAAGTTCCATCAAGGGTCAGGTAGTAGAAGTGCCTCAAGGGTCAAGTGGTAGAAGTACATCAAGGGTCAGAGAAGTGCCATCAAGGGTCAGGTAGTAGAAGTGCCATCAAGGGTCAGGTGGTAGAAGTACCATCAAGGGTCAAGGAGTAGAGTGCCATCAAGGGTCAGGTGGTAGAAGTACCATCAAGGGTCAAGGAGTAGAAGTACCATCAAGGTTCAGTTGGTAGAAGTACCATCAAGGGTCAAGGAGTAGAAGTTCCATCAAGGGTCAGGTAGTAGAAGTGCCATCAAGGGTCAGGTGGTAGAAGTACCATCAAGGGTCAAGGAGTAGAAGTACCATCAAGGGTCAGGTGGTAGAAGTACCATCAAAGCCAAGTAATAGAGGTACCATCAAGGTTAAGGTAGTAGATGTACCATCAAGGGCCAAGTGGTAGAGGTGCCATCAAGGGTCAGGTAGTAGAAGTGCCATCAAGGGTCAGGTGGTAGAAGTACCATCAAGGGTCAAGGAGTAGAAGTTCCATCAAGGGTCAGGTAGTAGAGGTGCCATCAAGGGTCAGGTAGTAGAAGTGCCATCAAGGGTCAGGTGGTAGAAGTACCATCAAGGGTCAAGGAGTAGAAGTTTCATCAAGGGTCAGGTAGTAGAAGTGCCATCAAGGGTCAGGTGGTAGAAGTACCATCAAGAGTCAAGGAGTAGAAGTACCATCAAGGGTCAAAGGAGTAGAAGTGCCATCAAGGGTCAGGTGGTAGAAGTACCATCAAGGGTCAAGGAGTAGAAGTGCCATCAAGGGTCAGGTGGTAGAAGTACCATCAAGGGTCAAGGAGTAGAAGTACCATCAAGGGTCAAGGAGTAGAAGTGCCATCAAGGGTCAGGTAATAGAAGTACCATCAAGGGTCAGGTAATAGAAGTACCATCAAGGGTCAAGGAGTAGAAGTACCATCAAGGGTCAAGGAGTAGAAGTACCATCAAGGGCCAGGTGGTAGAAGTACTATCAAGGGTCAGATGGTAGAAGTACCATCAAGGGCCAGGTGGTAGAAGTACTTTTACTGTGTCTACTGTATAATGTTGGTACTTTTACTTCAGTAAAGAATGTGAGTACTTCCACTGCAGGAATGAAGAATGAAGCTCCGTTTTCAAACCATGATCGGACTCTTAAACACTGAAGAGAAAAAATGTTTTCAATCAGCAGAATGACACAATGAATCCTCCTCCAGAACAAACGTCGTCACTGAGTCCGGTCACCGAGTCCAACAGACGTTTTGTTCTGGTGGTCGGAGAGAGCGGCTCATTGTTACTGAGCATCGCTGAAAAAAAAAATCAGATTTGTCACCAAGCTGGTCACATGATGATATCAGGTGACTCAGGTGTTTGATTCAGAAAATCCACAAGAAGTCACGTTTGACTGAGGCCAGTCAAACATACACGTTCTTTGGTCTCTGTGCCGTGGCAGTCTTTGGTCCTCTGTGCCGTGTCCCCCCTCATGTCTCCTCATCTCCCCCTCATGTCCTCCCTATGTCCTCTCTATGTCCTCCTCATGTCCCATCATACCCCCCCTCATGTCCTCCCTATGTCCTCCTCATGTCCCCTCATGTCCCCCTCATACCCCCCTCATGTCCCCCTCATGTCCTCCTCATGTCCCCCTCATGTCCCCTCATGCCCCCCTCATGTCCCCCCTCATGGTCCTTCTCATGTCCTCATGTCCCCCTCATGTCCTCCCTATGTCCTCCTCATGTCCCCCTCATGTCCCTCCCTATGTCCTTCTCATGTCCCCCTCATGCCCCCCTCAGGTCCTCCTATGTCCTTCTCATGTCCTCCTCATGTCCCCTCATGTCCCCCTCATGTCCTCCCTATGTCCTTCTCATGTCTCCCTCATGTCCTCCTCATGTCCTCCCTATGTCCTCCTCATGTCTCCTCTCATGCCCCCTCATGCCCCCTCATGTCCTCCCTATGTCCCCCTCATGCCTTTCTTCTCCTTCTCATGCCCCCTCATGTCCTCCCTATGTCCCCCTCATGTCCTCCTCATGTCCTCCTCATGTCCCCTCATGTCCCCCTCATGTCCTCCCTATGTCCTCCTCATGTCCTCCTCATGTCCTCTTCATTGCCTCCCTATGTCCTTCTCATGTCCCCCTCATGTCCTCCTCATGTCCCCCTCATGTCCCCCTCATGTCCTCCCTATGTCCTTCTCATGTCTCCCTCATGTGAGTTTGGCTGCAGGTGGGACAGGTATGAGTGTGGGACAGACGGAGACATTCCTCAGTGTGATCAGTGTTCCCTCAGAGACCAAAAGAAGAAGCGTTGTTGTTTTATTCTTACTCTCCTCCCCCCTCCTCACCCCTCCTCACCCCTCCTCCCCCCTCTCTCTTTCCTCTCCTTTCAGGCCTTTTCTTCTCCTTTGTGGCTCCCAGGATGGAGAGGAGGGGGAGGAGGAGGAGGAGGGGGAGGATGAGGAGGAGGGGGAGGATGAGGAGGAGGAGGGGGAGGAGGGGAGGGGAGGAGGAGGAGGAGGGGGAGGAGGGGGAGGGGAAGGAGGAGAGGAGGGAGGAGGGGAGGAGGGGGAGGAGGGGGGGATGGAGAGACTCGTTGAAAGAAGTGAAACCGTGAAAGTTAGTAAAGAGTTTTGCAGTTTGATTCGCAGCGAGGCCTGAACGAGCCAAGAGAGTCTTAAAAGAAAGCACAACAAAACGAAAACACACAACAAACGAAGGTAAAACACACAACAAACTAATTAAACACACAACAAACTAATTAAACACACAACAAAATAAAACACACAACAAACGAAGTAAACACACAACAAACTATTAAACACACAACAAACAGAAACACACAACAAACACACAACAAAACTAAAAACACACAACAAACACACAACAAACTAATAAACACACAACAAACACACAACAAACTAATGAAACACACACACAAAACACACACACAAACTAAGTAAACACACAAACAAAACAAACAAAACAATTAAACACACAACAAAAACACACAACAAAAAAAAACACAACCACACAACAAACTAATTAAACACACAACAAACTAATTAACACACAACAAACTAATTAAACCACACAACAAATTAATTAAACACACAACAAACTAATTAAACACACAAACAAAATTAAACACACAATGCGCGTGTCTTTAAAACTCCATTTATTTATTTATTTTCATTTATTATTTACGCAGAATTTTTTTCATTCATGCTCTGATTTTAATAACGCGGATGCTCCGTTTTCATGTTTACTATGAAGGATGGGGCCGGAAGCTGTGTGTTTCCTGTTGTGGGTCTTGACGTGCTCAGGTGGTCTCTGTCAGTTCCGGTCCCTGTCAGTCCCGGTCTCTGTCAGTCCCGGTCTCTGTCAGTCCCGGTCTCAGAGTGTGTCTGTGTGTACGGAGGACCGGACAGAGCGGAGGGACGCAGCCGAGCTCGCCGAAAACACCTCTGAGCGCCGGGGAGCGCCGTTGAAGAGAGCCGGCAGAGGCGGAGCTGCTGGAGGTCTCCTCTGATCCGGATCAGTCCAGGAGCGTCCAGTCCAGGAAGGTCCACAGAGTCCGTATTTTATCGATTTCTAACTTTTGGGATTAAGAGCAGAACCAGAGGGCAGCTGCGGGACCGGGTCTGGGACCGGGTCTGGATTTATCTTCATGCTCTGCACTGACACAGGTCCACCGTGATCCGGATCCACCGGTACCTTCCTGTGTTGAGCGGGATCATGGTGGGCGACATGGAGGGGAAGGAGAAGCCGAGACCCGGTCCGGATTACCTGATGCAGCTCATGAATGACAAGAAGCTGATGAGCAGTCTGCCGAACTTCTGCGGGATCTTCCAGCACCTGGAGCGGCTCCTGGACCAGGGTGAGACCCGGACCCGTTACCGCACAGTAATCAGATTACTTCAGCACGCCAGAGTACCACACTCTCAAAATACTGCAAGCTTTTACTTTACCACAAGTACTTCAAATATCTGCAGTAAAAGTATCATCAGTACTTTAAATATCTGCAGTAAAAGTATCATCAGTACTTTAAATATCTGCAGTAAAAGTATCATCAGTACTTTAAATATCTACAGTAAAAGTATCATCAGTACTTCAAATATCTACAGTAAAAGTATCATCAGTACTTCAAATATCTGCAGTAAAAGTATCATCAGTACTTCAAATATCTGCAGTAAAAGTATCATCAGTACTTCAAATATCTGAAGTAAAAGTATCATCAGTACTTCAAATATCTGCAGTAAAAGTATCATCAGTACTTCAAATATCTGCAGTAAAAGTATCATCAGTGTTTCAAATATCTGAAGTAAAAGTATCATCAGTGCTTCAAATATCTGCAGTAAAAGTATCATCAGTACTTCAAATATCTGCAGTAAAAGTATCATCAGTGCTTCAAATATCTGCAGTAAAAGTATCATCAGTGCTTTAAATATCTAAAGTAAAGTATCATCAGTACTTCAAATATCTGAAGTAAAAGTATCATCAATGCTTCAAATATCTGAAGTAAAAGTATCAGTACTTTAAATATCTAAAGTAAAAGTATCATCAGTACTTCAAATATCTAAAGTAAAAGTATCATCAATGCTTCAAATATCTGAAGTACAAGTATCAGTACTTTAAATATCTAAAGTAAAAGTATCATCAGTACTTTAAATATCTAAAGTAAAAGTATCATCAGTACTTTAAATATCTACAGTAAAAGTATCATCAGTACTTTAAATATCTACAGTAAAAGTATCATCATACTTTAAATATCTACAGTAAAAGTATCATCAGTACTTCAAATCTGAGGTAAAGTATCATCAGTACTTCAAATATCTAAAGTAAAAGTATCATCAGTACTTCAATATCTAAAGTAAAAGTATCATCAGTACTTTAAATATCTAAAGTAAAAGTATCATCAGTACTTCAAATATCTAAAGTAAAAGTATCATCAATGCTTCAAATATCTGAAGTAAAAGTATCATCAGTACTTCAAATATCTAAAGTAAAAGTATCATCAGTACTTCAAATATCTAAAGTAAAAGTATCATCAGTACTTCAAATATCTAAAGTAAAAGTATCATCAGTACTTCAAATATCTAAAGTAAAAGTATCATCAGTACTTCAAATATCTAAAGTAAAAGTATCATCAGTACTTCAAATATCTAAAGTAAAAGTATCATCAATGCTTCAAATATCTGAAGTAAAAGTATCATCAGTACTTTAAATATCGGAGTAAAAGTATCATCAATGCTTCAAATATCTAAAGTAAAAGTATCATCAGTACTTCAAATATCTAAAGTAAAAGTATCATCAGTACTTCAAATATCTAAAGTAAAAGTATCATCAGTACTTCAAATATCTAAAGTAAAAGTATCAGTACTTTAAATATCTGAAGTAAAAGTATCATCAGTGCTTTAAATATCTAAAGTAAAAGTATCATCAGTACTTCAAATATCTGCAGTAAAAGTATCATCAGTACTTTAAATATCTACAGTAAAAGTATCATCAGTACTTTAAATATCTCCAGTAAAAGTATCATCAGTACTTTAAATATCTCCAGTAAAAGTATCATCAATGCTTCAAATATCTGAAGTAAAAGTATCATCAGTACTTTAAATATCTCCAGTAAAAGTATCATCAGTACTTTAAATATCTCCAGTAAAAGTATCATCAGTACTTTAAATATCTCCAGTAAAAGTATCATCAGTACTTTAAATATCTCCAGTAAAAGTATCATCAGTACTTCAAATATCTGAGGTAAAAGTATCATCAGTACTTCAAATATCTGCAGTAAAAGTATCATCAGTACTTCAAATATCTGCAGTAAAAGTATCATCAGTGTTTCAAATATCTGAAGTAAAAGTATCATCAGTACTTTAAATATCTGAAGTAAAAGTATCAGTACTTTAAATATCTAAAGTAAAAGTATCATCAGTACTTCAAATATCTACAGTAAAAGTATCATCAGTACTTCAAATATCTGCAGTAAAAGTATCATCAGTACTTTAAATATCTGCAGTAAAAGTATCATCAATGCTTCAAATATCTGAAGTAAAAGTATCATCAGTACTTTAAATATCTACAGTAAAAGTATCATCAATGCTTCAAATATCTGAAGTAAAAGTATCATCAGTACTTTAAATATCTGCAGTAAAAGTATCATCAATGCTTCAAATATCTGAAGTAAAAGTATCATCAGTACTTTAAATATCTAAAGTAAAAGTATCATCAGTCCTTCAAATATCTGCAGTAAAAGTATCATCAGTACTTCAAATATCTGCAGTAAAAGTATCATCAGTACTTCAAATATCTGCAGTAAAAGATCATCAGTACTTTAAATATCTAAAGTAAAAGTATCATCAATGCTTCAAATATCTGAAGTAAAAGTATCATCAGTACTTCAAATATCTGAGGTAAAAGTATCATCAGTACTTCAAATATCTACAGTAAAAGTATCATCAGTACTTCAAATATCTAAAGTAAAGTGTCATCAATGCTTCAAATATCTGAAGTAAAAGTATCAGTACTTTAATATCTAAAGTAAAAGTATCATCAGTACTTTAAAATCTAAAGTAAAAGTATCATCAGTACTTTAAATATCTAAAGTAAAAGTATCATCAGTACTTTAAATATCTAAAGTAAAAGTATCATCAGTACTTTAAATATCTAAAGTAAAAGTATCATCAGTACTTTAAATATCTACAGTAAAAGTATCATCAGTACTTTAAATATCTACAGTAAAAGTATCATCAGTACTTTAAATATCTACAGTAAAAGTATCATCAGTACTTTAAATATCTGAAGTAAAAGTATCATCAGTACTTCAAATATCTAAAGTAAAAGTATCATCAGTACTTTAAATATCTAAAGTAAAAGTATCATCAGTACTTCAAATATCTGAGGTAAAAGTATCATCAGTTCTTCAAATATCTGAGGTAAAAGTATCATCAATGCTTCAAATATCTAAAGTAAAAGTATCATGAATGCTTCAAATATCTAAAGTAAAAGTATCATCAGTACTTCAAATATCTGAAGTAAAAGTATCATCAGTACTTTAAATATCTCCAGTAAAAGTATCATCAGTACTTTAAATATCTCCAGTAAAGTATCATCAGTACTTTAAATATCTCCAGTAAAAGTATCATCAGTACTTTAAATCTCCAGTAAAAGTATCATCAGTACTTTAAATATCTCCAGTAAAAGTATCATCAGTACTTTAAATATCTCCAGTAAAAGTATCATCAGTACTTCAAATATCTGAGGTAAAAGTATCATCAGTACTTCAAATATCTGCAGTAAAGGTATCATCAGTACTTCAAATATCTGCAGTAAAAGTATCATCAGTGTTTCAAATATCTGAAGTAAAAGTATCATCAGTGTTTCAAATATCTGAAGTAAAAGTATCAGTACTTTAAATATCTAAAGTAAAAGTATCATCAGTACTTCAAATATCTGAAGTAAAAGTATCATCAATGCTTCAAATATCTGAAGTAAAAGTATCATCAATGCTTCAAATATCTGCAGTAAAAGTATCATCAGTACTTCAAATATCTAAAGTAAAAGTATCATCAGTACTTCAAATAAAAGTAAAAGTATCATCAATGCTTCAAATATCTGAAGTAAAAGTATCATCAGTACTTCAAATATCTAAAGTAAAAGTATCATCAGTACTTCAAATATCTGCAGTAAAAGTATCATCAGTACTTCAAATATCTGCAGTAAAAGTATCATCAGTACTTCAAATATCTAAAGTAAAAGTATCATCAGTACTTTAAATATCTAAAGTAAAAGTATCATCAGTACTTTAAATATCTAAAGTAAAAGTATCATCAGTACTTTAAATATCTAAAGTAAAAGTATCATCAGTACTTCAAATATCTACAGTAAAAGTATCATCAGTACTTCAAATATCTGCAGTAAAAGTACCATCAGTACTTCATAAGCCAAGGTTCACTCAGCTGAACCTTCAGTCAACGTTTGCAGAACAACTGATCCACCATTTTCTTGGTTACCAAGGTGACGAGTCCATTGAATGTGATGTCATCAGTCCTGAAGCAGGTCGGATGTCCACAGAACCACGGCCTCGGTCAGTTCTTCTTCAGAACCACGGCCTCGGTCAGTTCTCCTTCAGAGAACCACGGCCTCGGTCAGTTGTCCTTCAGAGAACCGCGGCCTCGGTCAGTTCTTCTTCAGAACCACGGCCTCGGTCAGTTCTCCTTCAGAACCACGGCCTCGGTCAGTTCTCCTTCAGAGAACCACGGCCTCGGTCAGTTCTCCTTCAGAGAACCACGGCCTCGGTCAGTTCTGCTTTAGAGAACCAGGCCTCGGTCAGTTCTCCTTCAGAACCACGGCCTTGGTCAGTTCTCCTTCAAAGAACCACAGCCTCGGTCAGTTCTCCTTCAGAACCACAGCCTCGGTCAGTTGTCCTTCAGAGAATCGGGGTCAGTTCTCCTTCAGAACCACGGCCTCGGTCAGTTGTCCTTCAGAGAATCGGCCTCGGTCAGTTCTCCTTCAAAGAACCACGGCCTCGGTCAGTTCTCCTTCAGAACCACGGCCTCGGTCAGTTGTCCTTCAGGAATCGGCCTCGGTCAGTTCTCCTTCAGAGAACCACAGCCTTGGTCAGTTCTCCTTCAGAACCACAGCCTCGGTCAGTTGTCCTTCAGAACCACAGCCTCGGTCAGTTGTCCTTCAGAGAATCGGCCTCGGTCAGTTCCTTCAGAGAACCACGGCTTCGGTCAGTTCTCCTTCAGAGAACCACGGCCTCGGTCAGTTGTCCTTCAGAGAACCACGGCCTCGGTCAGTTCTCCTTCAGAACCACGGCCTCGGTCAGTTCTCCTTCAGAGAACCGCGGCCTCGGTCAGTTGTCCTTCAGAGAACCGCGGCCTCGGTCAGTTCTCCTTCAGAGAACCGCGGCCTCGGTCAGTTCTCCTTCAGAGAACCGCGGCCTCGGTCAGTTCTCCTTCAGAGAACCACGGCCTCGGTCAGTTCTCCTTCAGAACCACGGCCTCGGTCAGTTCTCCTTCAGAGAACCGCGGCCTCGGTCAGTTCTCCTTCAGAGAACCGCGGCCTCGGTCAGTTCTCCTTCAGAGATGAACAGTTTCCCAGAACTTGTGGCCGAACTAAAGTCCTCCATGGCCTCCTTTAACTCCACCCCCACTGGGGTCTTTGTTTTGGCAACTACTGGCCTGCTTGTACTTATCTGCTGCTTCAGAAGATCCCTGGACCACCCAAAGCTGGAAAACTCCTCCTTCCACTTGACAGCTAAAAAACTACTAGTCCCAAGGAGGTCTCAGCCTAGGCAACGCTGGCTGCAGACCCTGTTCCGGAGTTTGATTTCAGGCCCAGCACATTGCAGTGCTTTTGGAGTCAGTGTATCAGAGTCCTGATGTCCATCCCTCGTATGAACATGTGCTGTGTGTTTCAGAGATCAGCCGCGTGAGGAAGGACATGTACATCGACGCTCTGAATGGTTCAGACAGAGTCAGCGAGCTACCGGACGCCGTCGGTCCAAACGTCCAACTGCAGGAGAAACTCTACGTCCCCACGAAGGAGCATCCTGACGTGAGTTTGACTTCTAAACCTCTGAGTCAGAACAGCACAAAGTTATTGATAGGTTGTCGTGGTAACCAGGGTGATTTCTCCGTGTTTCTCAGTTTAACTTTGTCGGGAGAATTCTGGGTCCTCGCGGTCTGACGGCGAAGCAGCTGGAGGCGGAGACAGGATGTAAGATCATGGTCAGGGGGCGGGGCTCCATGAGAGACAGGAAGAAGGTAACAGAGTCTTTGTGGTTGTTGTGTGGTTATCACTGGTCTGCCCCTCACCTACCTGTCTGTTCACCTACCTGTCTGTACCTGTGTCCACCTGTCTGTCTGTACCTGTCTGTCTCCACCTGTCTGTCTGTTCCTGTGCAGGAGGACCAGAATCGAGGGAAGCCTAACTGGGAGCACCTGAACGAGGATCTTCACGTCCTCATCACGGTGGAAGATGCTCAGAACCGAGCTGAGATCAAACTGAAACGAGCCATGGAGGAAGTGAACAAGCTGCTGGTTCCTGCTGTGAGTCACCTGACCGCCCACCTGTTCCAGGTGTTAACAGTGTTTACATTGTGCAGCTTGTCATTGGTCGGTTGTCGGCGTGTTTCAGGCAGAGGGCGAGGACAGTCTGAAGAAGATGCAGCTGATGGAGTTAGCGATCCTGAACGGGACGTAAGAGACGCCAACATCAACCCTGTAAGAGACCGACCAATCAGAGTGTAGCAAACGCAGACTATCTGACTAACCTCCTCTCCTCCTCCTCCTCTCCCTCCTCCTCCTCCTCCTCTCCCACCTCTCCCTCCTCCTCCTCCTCTCCCACCTCTCCCTCCTCCCCTCCCTCCCATCTCCCTCCTCCTCAGCCTCGCCTTTTCTCTTGCAGCCTCCTCTCAGGTGCCTCGTTTCCTCTCAGGCCCCGCCCTGTCGTGGCTCCACCAACTGCCCTGCGTACATCTGCTTCCACAGGCCCCGCCCTCATGCCTCTGATCGTCAGATTCAGACGGTGCTACCCAATGGGACGCCTCACCCAGCGGCTCTGATGAGGGGGCGGGGCCTGAGTCCGGTTTAATCTATGCGGCGCCATACGACTACCCAAACTCTGGCGCCAGCCTCCATCTTGGAGTACCCTCTGGATCTGGTGCGGTGTTGGGTAAGCCCGCCCCTCCCTGCTCCTGCGACTGCTCCCCCACGCCTCATCACCACCCACATGGTCAGTGGAGCCCCGCCCCCACGCTGCTCCTCAGACACGCCTCCTAGAAGATGGAAAAACAACTGCTCCTCCACAACAGACAGAAAGGAAATCAGCTGATCGATAAGTCATCAGTTCAAGGCAGAAACATAAAAACCATGTGAGGTTTGTCCGCAGGGGGCGCTGTTCCCTAACAACAGGTACTAATTTCACTGTCAGCCGTGGATGAGGTGTTCAGGGTACAACTGTGTTCACTGCCTCCACTGTTCTGATTGGCTGAAGATGTTTGTATACTGTCGACTCAGCTTCCTGTCAGAGAGCATCATGTCACCTGACTGCAGATTCACATGATGTCACCTGACTGCAGCTTCTCAACCTGATGTCACCTGACTGCAGCTTCTCAACCTGATGTCACCTGACTGCAGCTTCTCAACCTGATGTCACCTGACTGCAGCTTCTCAACCTGATGTCACCTGACTGCAGCTTCTCAACCTGATGTCACCTGACTGCAGCTTCTCAACCTGATGTCACCTGACTGCAGCTTCTCAACCTGATGTCACCTGACTGCAGCTTCTCAACCTGATGTCACCTGACTGCAGCTTCTTGCACTGAAATACGTAACACCTGTGAATCTGTTAGGGAGAACTGAACTGAAGCTAACATACCTACGACATACCTACGACATACTTCCGACATACCTACGACATACCTACGACATACCTACGACATACTTCCGACATACCTACGACATACCTACGACATACCTCCGACATACTTCCGACATACCTCCGACATACCTACAACATACTTCCGACATACCTACCACATACTTCCGACATACCTACAACATACTTCCCATATATCTACAACATACTTCCGACATATCTACAACATACTTCCGACATATCTACAACATACTTCCGACATATCTACAACATACTTCCGACATATCTACAACATATTTCCGACATACTTCCAACATACTTCCGACATACCTACAACATACTTCCGACATACCTACAACATACTTCCGACATACCTACAACATACTTCCGACATACCTACAACATACTTCCGACATATCTACAACATATTTCCGACATACCTACAACAAACTTCCGACATACCTACAACAAACTTCCGACATACCTACAACAAACTTCCGACATACTTCCGACATACTTCCGACATACTTCCGACATACTTCCGACATACTTCCGACATACTTCCGACATACTTCCGACATACCTACAACAAACTTCCGACATACCTACAACAAACTTCCGACATACCTACAACAAACTTCCGACATACCTCCAACATACTTCCGACATACTTCCAACATACTTCCGACATACTTCCAACATACCTACAACACACTTCCAACATACCTCCAACATACTTCCAACATATCTACAACATACTTCCAACATACTTCCAACATATCTACAACATACTTCCAACATATCTACAACATACTTCCAACATACTTCCAACATATCTACAACATACTTCCAACATATCTACAACATACTTCCAACATATCTACAACATACTTCCAACATACTTCCGACATATCTACAACATATTTCCGACATACTTCCAACATACTTCCAACATACTTCCAACATACCTACAACACACTTCCTACATACTTCCGACATACTTCCGACATATCTACAACATACTTCCGACATACTTCCGACATACTTCCGACATACTTCCGACATACTTCCGACATATCTACAACATATTTCCGACATACTTCCGACATACTTCCGACATACTTCCGACATACCTACAACACACTTACAACATACTTCCAACATATCTACAACATACTTCCAACATATCTACAACATACTTCCTACATATCTACAACATACTTCCTACATATCTACAACATACTTCCAACCAGTGTTGGGGATAGTAACTTTGAAAGTAGTTAATTAGGTTACAACATTACCATCAATTAAAAGTAATCTGTGACATCACAGCGTCACCTATGAATAAAAGTCCTAATAATATTAATAATAATAAAAGCTGAGACGTCCTGACAATAAATAACGTCAGTCATCCAACCGAACTAACAACAACAGGACAGACAGTCAGCTTGGATGTTTTTTAAACTGGAAGTGGAATTTTTTGCAGACTGCATTTTACCAACATGTGGTTCTGACAAAAAAAACTGTCTGACAAAAAGCAGGACGCAAAAAACAAAGTTACTGATTACTTATGCACTAAACTAACGCGTTACTTTGTTCACTTTGTAACACGTTACCCACAATGCTTCCAACATTCCTCAACAAACGTGTTCTGATGTTCAGATTGATGCTAACTGTGTGACTTCTGTAGTTTAAATATTTTAAAGATGTTTTTTAGAACTGAGATGAATTATAATTTATCATAAAGTTGATTAAATAACATAATTTCCAACGACTTGAAGCAAAAAATACAGCGTGTATTTGGGATCCTAATATTATAAAATAATTGTTATTTTTGATTAAAAAATTTTTTACTTTGAAAATTTTTTTAAAAAATATTTTTTTCACGTAACTGAAATATATGTATATATTTTTCTAACTCAGGTCTCAGCTGTAATGCTTGTGCCTTCACTTGTTTCTGTTTGGTTGTTTTATTATTTACAAACTAAAAATTAAAAACTAGTTTTAATGTTTGTTAGAAACTCACCGACATTTAAAATGACAACTTCCTGCTTCGTTATTTGAAGGACTTCACGATTTCCTGTGATAACGAGTAACAGACCTTGGAAACACTTTAAACTATTTGTTTGTTTAGCTCTGAACTTTGTTCTCTGATGTTCATACATGTATGTCAGGACATGTTTAGCCTAGCTTAGCACAAAGACTGGAAGCAGGTACAAACTGTTAGCCTCTGTCCACAGGCTAGCTCCAGGGCTAACTGCAGATAAAACCACGTTTCTCCACCTCTGCGATGAACAACATGGAACTGAAAGGTGATGCAGCTAGGCTAACACTTCCCCCTGCCTCCAGTCCTTGTGCTAAGCTAGGCTAATCCCATCCTGGACCTGCTCAGTACTGAGACACCCAGAGAAGAAACCGAGTTCAAACATCTGACTCTGAACATTTGCTAAACGTTTTAAAGTTCTTAGCAGTTCATGTGAGTTAGCTAACACTTTGAATTGGATTTTGACTTCCTTCAGAGTCAGAGTGGAGGCTGAACTGGTTCTGAAGGTTTCTCAGGACCTTCAGGTCCACCAGCACAGCTGACCTTTGCAACCTTACAGACAAAGATTTAAAGAGAATAAATGTTTCGATGAGAGTTTCAGAAGTCTGAGATATTTAGGATGTTTTTGTGATTTTGAAGAAAGTCGTGCCTCACTGAAATCTGTAAATATGAAAAGTATGAAGAAGAAAAGTTTGTAGCAGCTTTGTAGACGTTTTAGAAATGTTCTGAATTTTTGAATGCTTTATACAAAAGAAGGGACTTTCCCTGTTTATATGCAACTTTTTATGAATGACCGTGTGTTTGAGCTGACGGCTGTTGCACCTGTCCAGGTGTTACTTTGTGACTTGCATGTCAGTTGTAAAAAGAAATGAATCCTTTTGAAATGCAATAAAAAAAAAATCTATGATGACGTGAAACCTCTGTCTGATCTGAAAACAACCTCACCAGAGAGAGATGGACCAGAACAACCAAGAAACACCACGAGGAACAGGGCCAACAGTACCGCAAAACTGCAGGAGCTAATGACGGGAACAAACTGTTACGTGGGAGCATGAGGGCTACGTTAATAACCAAAAACAAAGAAACACAAAGAACACACGGATTCCAAAAACCAAACGACACAAAGAAAGAGATCAACCAAAAGGCGACTGGAACCCAGGTAAAAAAACACCATCTCACTGTTATTGTATGTATGTAATTTCACTGTTATGTTACAGTACAAGATATCTTACTTTAATATTTTAAAGTATGATATCTTAGTGTATTTTATACAGTACATGACGTTTTACTGTAATTTCCCACAGTACATAATATGAATATTCCCACAGTAACTCTGAATACTGTAGTTTTTGACCAAATAGTATACAATAATCTACTTGGCACAAAAACAGTAAATTACTGTGGATTTGAAGTCAGAATGAAATCAGACTCAGAATGAAGTCAGACTCAGACTAAAGTCAGACTCAGAATGAAGTCAGACTCAGAATGAAGTCAGACTGAAGTCAGACTGAAGTCAGAATGAAGTCAGAATGAAGTCAGACTCAGACTGAAGTCAGAATGAAATCAGACTCAGAATGAAGTCAGACTCAGACTGAAGTCAGACTGAAGTCAGAATGAAGTCAGACTCAGACTGAAGTCAGACTCAGAATGAAGTCAGACTCAGACTGAAGTCAGACTCAGACTGAAGTCAGAATGAAGTCAGACTCAGACTGAAGTCAGAATGAAGTCAGAATAAAATCAGACTCAGACTAAAGTCAGACTCAGAATGAAGTCAGAATGAAGTCAGACTCAGACTAAAGTCAGACTCAGACTGAAGTCAGACTGAAGTCAGAATGAAGTCAGACTCAGACTGAAGTCAGAATGAAGTCAGACTCAGACTGAAATCAGAATGAAGTCAGACTCAGACTGAAGTCAGACTGAAGTCAGAATGAAGTCAGACTCAGACTGAAGTCAGACTCAGAATGAAGTCAGACTCAGACTGAAGTCAGACTCAGACTGAAGTCAGAATGAAGTCAGACTCAGACTGAAGTCAGAATGAAGTCAGACTCAGACTGAAGTCAGACTCAGACTGAAGTCAGAATGAAGTCAGACTCAGACTGAAGTCAGAATGAAGTCAGACTCAGACTGAAGTCAGAATGAAGTCAGACTCAGACTGAAGTCAGACTCAGACTGAAGTCAGACTCAGACTGAAGTCAGAATGAAGTCAGACTCAGACTGAAGTCAGAATGAAGTCAGACTCAGACTGAAGTTAGAATGAAGTCAGACTCAGACTGAAGTCAGAATGAAGTCAGACTCAGACTGAAGTCAAAATGAAGTCAGACTCAGACTGAAGTCAGAATGAAGTCAGACTCAGACTGAAGTCAGAATGAAGTCAGACTCAGACTGAAGTCAGACTCAGACTGAAGTCAGACTCAGACTGAAGTCAGAATGAAGTCAGACTCAGACTGAAGTCAGACTCAGACTGAAGTCAGACTCAGACTGAAGTCAGACTCAGACTGAAGTCAGACTCAGACTGAAGTCAGAATGAAGTCAGACTCAGACTGAAGTTAGAATGAAGTCAGACTCAGACTGAAGTCAGACTGAAGTCAGACTCAGACTGAAGTCAGAATGAAGTCAGACTCAGACTGAAGTCAGACTGAAGTCAGACTGAAGTCAGACTCAGACTGAAGTCAGAATGTCAGACTCAGACTGAAGCCAGACTCAGAATGAAGTCAGACTCAGAATGAAGTCAGACTGAAGTCAGACTCAGACTGAAGTCCGACTGAAGTCAGACTCAGACTGAAGTTAGAATGAAGTCAGACTCAGACTGAAGTCAGACTGAAGTCAGACTCAGACTGAAGTCAGAATGAAGTCAGACTCAGACTGAAGCCAGCCAGACTCAGAATGAAGTCAGACTCAGAATGAAGTCAGACTGAAGTCAGAATGAAGTCAGACTCAGACTGAAGCCAGACTCAGAATGAAGTCAGACTCAGAATGAAGTCAGACTCAGACTGAAGTCAGAATGAAGCCAGACTCAGACTGAAGTCAGACTGAAGTCAGAATGAAGTCAGACTGAAGTCAGAATGAAGTCAGACTCAGACTAAAGTCAGACTCAGACTGAAGCCAGACTCAGAATGAAGTCAGACTCAGAATGAAGTCAGACTCAGACTGAAGTCAGAATGAAGCCAGACTCAGACTGAAGTCAGACTGAAGTCAGAATGAAGTCAGACTGAAGTCAGAATGAAGTCAGACTCAGACTAAAGTCAGACTCAGAATGAAGTCAGACTGAAGTCAGAATGAAGTCACACTCAGACTAAAGTCAGACTCAGAATGAAGTCAGACTCAGAATGAAGTCAGACTCAGACTGAAGCCAGACTCAGAATGAAGTCAGACTCAGAATGAAGTCAGACTCAGACTGAAGTCAGAATGAAGCCAGACTCAGACTGAAGTCAGACTGAAGTCAGAATGAAGTCAGACTGAAGTCAGAATGAAGTCAGACTCAGACTAAAGTCAGACTCAGAATGAAGTCAGACTGAAGTCAGAATGAAGTCAGACTTAGACTAAAGTCAGACTCAGAATGAAGTCAGACTCAGAATGAAGTCAGACTCAGGCTGAAGTCAGACTGAAGTCAGAATGAAGTCAGACTCAGACTAAAGTCAGACTCAGAATGAAGTCAGACTCAGACTGAAGTTAGAATGAAGTCAGACTCAGACTGAAGTCAGACTGAAGTCAGACTCAGACTGAAGTCAGAATGAAGTCAGACTCAGACTGAAGCCAGACTCAGAATGAAGTCAGACTCAGGCTGAAGTCAGACTGAAGTCAGAATGAAGTCAGACTCAGACTGAAGTCAGAATGAAGTCAGACTCAGACTGAAGTCAGAATGAAGTCAGACTCAGACTGAAGTCAGACTGAAGTCAGACTCAGACTGAAGTCAGACTCAGACTGAAGTCAGACTGAAGTCAGAATGAAGTCAGACTGAAGTCAGAATGAAGTCAGACTCAGACTGAAGTCAGAATGAAGTCAGACTCAGACTGAAGTCAGGCTGAAGTCAGACTCAGGCTGAAGTCAGAATGAAGTCAGACTCAGACTGAAGTCAGACTCAGACTGAAGTCAGACTGAAGTCAGACTCAGACTAAAGTCAGACTCAGACTGAAGTCAGGCTGAAGTCAGACTCAGGCTGAAGTCAGAATGAAGTCAGACTCAGACTGAAGTCAGACTCAGGCTGAAGTCAGAATGAAGTCAGACTCAGACTGAAGTCAGACTCAGACTGAAGTCAGAATGAAGTCAGACTCAGGCTGAAGTCAGACTGAAGTCAGACTCAGGCTGAAGTCAGACTCAGGCTGAAGTCAGAATGAAGTCAGACTCAGGCTGAAGTCAGACTCAGGCTGAAGTCAGAATGAAGTCAGACTCAGGCTGAAGTCAGACTCAGGCTGAAGTCAGAATGAAGTCAGACTCAGACTGAAGTCAGACTCAGGCTGAAGTCAGAATGAAGTCAGACTCAGGCTGAAGTCAGACTGAAGTCAGACTCAGGCTGAAGTCAGAATGAAGTCAGACTCAGACTGAAGTCAGACTCAGACTGAAGTCAGAATGAAGTCAGACTCAGACGTAGAAACCATGTTGAAGGTTCATTGTCTTCAATCTTTGAGCCTGTGTGAGCTTCAGTCTGTGGAGGAAGAGGAGACAACTGTCCAGTGTTTGAGTTTAGGGTGCAGTGCTAATTTCTAACCACTAGACATCAGTGATACTTATAAAGTTACATACTGTTCATTTAAATGAGAAACTTTTTTTTAACCCTGAAAGTCTCTTAAGTCTCTTTTAGAATTGCCCTGCAAATCAGCAGTAACCCACAATAAACCATGTGAAGACAATGGTTGAGTTTTTGTTGAAGCACTTAGGGGAAACTCTTTGGTCAGTTTTGTCAGGCTAAAGCCGAGTTCTGGTGGGTTCAGCTGACTGTCACAACTTCATATGGAGTTTAACTTCTGTCACATCACATCAACTCTAAACGTGTATATAGCCCCCTGCTGGTCTGGTTCTTCTAGGGTAACTTCCACTGTGGATCAGAGCTGGACATAGGAAGAGGAGGAACCACTGGCAGCTGCTGGAGCTGAAGTGGTTGAGCTGAATACTTCAATATACATGTAAGATGTATGATCATACATGTAAGATGTATGATCATACATGTAAGATCATACATCTTACATGTATGATTTAGATTTTAGATGATGGATCTAAAGCTCTCTATGGTTACAAGAAGAAGATAATTGTTGTGATCATCATTTCCGGTAATATCTGTACTTAAACTGAGACACTAGGAAGTACACAGTGTAGGAGCGGTCAGTACATCAACGCGCATTCTCTCGTAGTGTCACATCAATACTTCCTTTTATTGCATAACAGCAACAGCAAAAAAATAAAACTCACCCTAAACATCTCAACAACTCATCCTTGTTATTGAAAATAGTTTGCTCTTCTGCTCCCTAGCCAAACATGCCTGATCTCCTGTTCACCTGTGCTCAGGTGATGTCTACAGAGTTAACACCCCCCTGACATCATTGCATCATCACAATCATTTCAGCAAAATCATGTCAACATGGTCAACGATATTTCATCAGCAAAGTTTGATATACAGGCAGCAGCATGATTATAAGTTACTCACATAAATACGATATGGTATAGGTAAAACACAGAGTATACAAAGTACTACATAAAGAGTAGTAACAGAAGTATCTGGTCTCCTTTAAATGAGGAGTGCGCTTTGTCATGGAGGAGGTGCCACAATCAGGAAGTACTACCTGTCAGAATACCTGTCCTGATGTCACATGACGACTTCAACGCATCAGAAACATGTTTTGATGTTTGCTGTCATCTGGTGGTCACAACGAGCAGCTGCAACAAAAACAAAACAAGTTTTAAAAAAGAAAATAATGTAACGTAATAAAACGAAGATCGTGAGTGTGAGGAGGCGGGACCCAGCAGTCTGCACAGATACTGATGCCATCTGCAGAAAACCTGTAGCTTTCATATAGATGGTCATCAGGGAAGGCCAGTGGGTCCAACGGGCCCTGAAGACCCTCCTGAGCACAAGTGGCCTCGTCATCCACCACATCTTGCAAGAATGGGCACGCCATTGTCACTGTCACATTGTTTATTTATCCCAAAAGGAAATTCAATAAAGTCAGTGAGCAAGCGACCTTGGGTCCTTTGAAAGGTGCTATAAGTTAATTATGATGAGCTTATCTGTTGTCTGATGGAGTTCCATTTACTCAGTCACTCATATCTGCAGTCCATTCAATTAAAAGATTCAACTGCTTCATAATCAGAGTACAGCTGCTAGACATGAATTAATGTAATTGTGATGTTTCAGCGAGAGAGAGTGAGAGTGTGTAACTGTGCTCTACTTGCGCGTTCAGGCGTCAGCAATACTTCTCTCTTGCTTTATCGCTTGTGGCGTGTTGCCTTCCTTTTTAATGATGTCTTTCACCTCCTCGTATCCCTCCATGAGAATTTCTGCCTCCGACAGGGAAAAGTGAGCCAGACGCTCAGCTTGCCACGGTGAATCCGTGAATCTGTGGTCGGTGGTGGGGTCTATCTGAGGGAGCAGCGAGCGTCACTTATCCAGGATTGGTTTCACCTGGCTTGATGAATCCGCGTCTGCTCATCCTGGCCTGGTCTTTGTGCAACCAATGAAGTCTGGATTCATTGAGCTCAGCTCAGTCACTTACCCTGGAAGTCTTTGTGTCGTCTCTTGTTGTCTTGTGCGTCTGTTGTGTTTTGTGTCGTCTCTTGTGTATTGTGTCGTCTCTTTGTGTCTTTGTGCCGTCTTTGTTGTCTTGTGTAGTCTCTTGTGTCTTGTGTCGTTCTTTGTCTTTGTGTCGTCTCTGGTGTCTTTGTGTCGTCTCTTGTTTTGTGTAGTCTTGTTGTTTTGTGTCGTCTTGTTGTCTTTGTGCCGTCTCTCTTGTTGTCTTTGTGTCGTCTTTGTTGTTTGTGTCGTCTTGTGTCTTTGTGTGTATCTTGTTGTCTTGTGCGTCTCTTGTTGTCTTTGTCGTCTCTTGTTGTCTTTGTGCCGTCTCTTGTTGTCTTTGTCGTTCTTGTTGTCTTTGTGTCGTCTCTTGTTGTCTTTGTCGTCTCTTGTGTCTTGTGTGTCTCTTGTGTCTGTGTGTCGTCTCTTGTTGTCTTGTGCCGTCTTGTTGTCTTTGTGTCGTCTCGTTGTCTTGTGCCGTCTTGTTGTCTTTGTCGTCTTGTTGTTTTGTGTCGTCTCTTGTGTCTTTGTGCCGTCTCTTGTGTTTGGTGTCGTCTCTTGTTGTCTTTGTGCCGTCTCTTGTTGTCTTTGTGTCGTCTCTTGTTGTCTTGTGTCGTCTCTTGTTGTCTTGTCGTCTCTTGTTGTCTTGTCGTCTCTTGTTGTCTTTGTGTGTCTCTTGTTGTCTTTGCCGTCTCTTGTTGTCTTTGTGTGTCTCTTGTTGTCTTTGCCGTCTTTGTTCTTTGTGTCGTCTCTTGTTGTCTTTGTCGTCTTTGTTGTCTTGTGTCGTCTCTTGTTGTCTTTGTCGTCTCTTGTTGTCTTTGTGTCGTCTCTTGTTGTCTTTGTGTCGTCTCTTGTTGTCTTTGTGTCGTCTCTTGTTGTCTTTGTCGTCTCGTGTCTTCAGTAAAAGGGAAACAGGAAGTCTCTTTAAAGGTTTATTACAAAACTCAAGACAAAACATGTCAACTGGGTTTATTCTATCAGCAAACACGAAACAAACCAACACAACAAGAAGGAGAACTGAACACAAACCAGGAAGAGGAGGAGGAGGAGGAGGAGGAGGAGGAGGTGGAGGAGGGGGAGGAGGTGGAGGGGGAGGAGAAGAGGGGGAGGAGAAAGAGGGGGAGGAGGGGGAGGAGGGGGAGGGGGAGGAGGAGAGAAGGGGGGGAGGAGGTGGAGGGGGGGGGGGAGGTGGAGGGGGGGGGAGGAGGGTGGAGGGGGGGGGGGAGGAGGGAGGGGGAGGAGAAGGAGGGGGAGGAGGTGGAGGGGGAGAGAAAGAGGGGGAGGAGGTGGAGGGGGAGGAGAAAGAGGGGGAGGAGGTGGGGGGAGGGAGGAGGTGGAGGGGGGGGAGGAGAAAGAGGGGGAGGAGGAGGGGGAGGAGAAAGAGGGGGAGGAGAAAGAGGAGGAGGAGGGGGAGGAGGAGGGCAGGCGGAGCTTCTTTCTTATCTCTACGGGATTGTTGGTAGTGCGACACATTTATAAATAGGTCACGTTAAATTAAGTCACACGGTAAAATGTTTATTCACAAAGTCAAAGTGTTGGTCGCCGTCTGATGGCTCGACAAGCAGGAAGTGAGGCGGGGCGGGGCGGGTCAGAGGGGAGGGGATGGGTTTGTTTGGCTGCTCCGTTGTCAGGAAGGAGAATGTGAAGCTCGTCCATGATTGGTCCACTAAGAGTCTTTAATAAACTCCAGTCGACCAATCAGAGCAACTTGTTTGTGAATCTTTAATGAGCTGATTTGAAGGCTTTTACTTTGAAAAAACAGGTCCAACATGTCCAAGCCTCTTCCTGTTGGTGTTGCTACAGTAACGAGGGCAGGTGGAGTTAGTCACATTTACATATAATTAATATTCATATCTTGAATCGTCGATCTGATCGCATTATATATTCGTCTCTCCGCTGACCATTGCACAGCTGAAGAACTACAAACATGGTCGACAACCTTCATGCAAACGGTAATATGAAGGAATGCCAGCTCGACCAATCAGAACGCAGAGAACCGATCAAAATGGCAGCCAATCAAATAACTCTGATCGAACCAGGAAGTAACAAACAAACAAACGTCGGGAGCTGATTGGAGGTTTATTAACGACACGCTGATCGATCGGCTCGTTAACGATCGATAATTAAATATTTATTTTGGATTTCAAACGACTGACGTGAAAAATGATTTGACAGGAAATAAATTAAATAAATTAAAGAGGGGGCGGGGCTTAGGTTAAACTCCCACAATGGTCCGCAAGCATCCCGGGGGCTGATGGGAAATATGTTAACAAGTGGGTGTGGCCTGTGACAGAGCAGTGACTGATGGGAAATGGAGTGTAGAGTGCAACCTCATAGACAGGTGGAGGAGGGTGGGGCAGTGGGCGGGGCCTGGGGTAACACTTAATCTAATCCCATCCTTAAGAGCAATTAGCTAACGGTCAGTTATGACCATATGGATACAACCATAAAAGGAGATACCCCCGCCGTACGACCATATATGGATGTCCTGCTGCTATCTACGCCAAAAAAAACAAAAAAAAAAAAAACAGTTCCTGTCCCCGAACCTGGATGAACACGAGGCCCAGAACCAGTTTCCAACTGGTCCAGGACTTTTACAAATTAGAACTTTTCCAGAACTGGTCCCAAATCGGTCCAGAACCAGTCAGCACTGATTCAGAACCAACCCAGAACCAGTCCAAACTCAGTCCAGAGCAGGGCGACTTTACTCAGAGTCGGACTCCAGTGGCGCGGTCTCGTCTAAGACGACTCTCTTTCGGCGCTTGGCGGTGGCAGCCTGGGCCCGTTGCTCCTCCTCCAGGTGTGCCTTCTTATGGCGGGAGAAGCTGGACGAGTGCATGAAGGTCTTGTTGCAGGCCGAGCAGGTGTATGTCTTGGAGGTCTTGGTGACTGCGGAGGGGAGTCCGGTCTTGACGTGGAGGTGCTTCTGGTGCTGCTGCAGCTTTCCCCGCTCGCCGCCGTCCACCACCCTGTGGGTCTGCTGGTGCCGTGCCAGGCTGGAGGCATGACTGAACCGCTTCCCGCACTGGCTGCAGCCGTGGCGACCAGTGCCGCCGCCCACCTCCTCCACTGCCCTCTCCTCCTCCCCCTCCTGAGGGATGGCAGTGCCCCGTTTTGGGGCCCGCCCCCCCGGCGGCGGCGGTTCTTCTTACACAGGGTGTAGTAGTGTTGGGCTTGTCACGGGAGCAGAGCTTAAGGCGGATCTTCAGGTCGGACGAGGACTCGCCCAGGTTCTCCTTGCCAGGCGTGTAGTTGTCCAGCAGCTCCTTGACGTGGGTCACCTGATGTTTGGACAGCTGTGTGGACGTCCTGAAGCTCATGTCGCACTGCGGGCAGGCGTAGAACTTATCGCCACTGCACCCTGACCCTGAATGATGACGGCCGCCACATGCTGCTGCTGCTCTTGGTCTCTTGTTCTTGCCACCGGCCTTCAGCGAGTGGCGAAGGGCGGGCATGTTGGGGCCGAGGGCGGTGTCCTTGGGGAGGCCTTTGCCTTTCTTGTGGATGAGGCGATGGCGCGACAGGCTGGAGCTGTGGTTGAACTCCTTCCCACAGATGTTGCAGGGGTGAATCCGCCGCTTCCCGTGCAGCCGCAGGTGACTCCTAACATCCTGTCAACACAGGAAACAGGAAGTTCAAACCAGGAAGAAGCCGTTCATCAAAAGAAACATTCAGATAATGTTTGGACTAACAGGTGACCTGGTCTTGTTGATCTGGACTAACAGGTGACTGGTCTTGATCTGGACTAACAGGTGACCTGGTCTTGATCTGGACTAACAGGTGACCTGGTCTTGATCTGGACTAACAGGTATTGTTGATCTGGACTAACAGGTGACCTGGTCTTGATCTGGACTAACAGGTGACCTGGTCTTGATCTGGACTAACAGGTGACCTGGTCTTGATCTGGACTAACAGGTGACCTGGTCTTGATCTGGACTAACAGGTCTTGTTGATCTGGACTAACAGGTGACCTGGTCTGATCTAGACTAACAGGTGACTAGTCTTGTTGATCTGGACTAACAGGTGACCTGGTCTTGTTGATCTGGACTAACAGGTGACCTGGTCTTGATCTGGACTAACAGGTGACCTGGTCTTGATCTGGACTAACAGGTGACCTGGTCTTGATGATCTGGACTAACAGGTGACCTGGTCTTGATGGACTAACAGGTGACCTGGTCTTGATCTGGACTAACAGGTGACCTGGTCTTGTTGATCTGGACTAACAGGTGACCTGGTCTTGATCTGGACTAACAGGTGACCTGGTCTTGATCTGGACTAACAGGTGACCTGGTTGATGATCTGGACTAACAGTGACCTGGTCTTGATCTGGACTAACAGGTGACCTGGTCTTGTTGATCTGGACTAACAGGTGACCTGGTCTTGATCTGGACTAACAGGTGACCTGGTCTTGATCTGGACTAACAGGTGACCTGGTCTTGATCTGGACTAAACAGGTGACCTGGTCTTGTTGATCTGGACTAACAGGTGACCTGGTCTTGATCTGGACTAACAGGTGACCTGGTCTTGATCTGGACTAACAGGTATTGTTGATCTGGACTAACAGGTGACCTGGTCTGTTGATCTGGACTAACAGGTGACCTGGTCTTGATCTGGACTAACAGGTGACCTGGTCTTGATCTGGACTAACAGGTGACCTGGTCTTGTTGATCTGGACTAACAGGTGACCTGGTCTTGATCTGGACTAACAGGTGACCTGGTCTTGATCTGGACTAACAGGTGACCTGGTCTTGTTGATCTGGACTAACAGGTGACCTGGTCTTGTTGATCTGGACTAACAGGTGACCTGGTCTTGATGATCTGGACTAACAGGTGACCTGGTCTTGTTGATCTGGACTAACAGGTGACCTGGTCTTGTTGATCTGGACTAACAGGTGACCTGGTCTTGATCTGGACTAACAGGTGACCTGGTCTTGATCTGGACTAACAGGTGACCGGGTCTGTTGATCTGGACTAACAGGTGACGGGTCTTGATCTGGACTAACAGGTGACCGGGTCTTGTTGATCTGGACTAACAGGTGACCGGGTCTTGATCTGGACTAACAGGTGACCGGGTCTTGTTGATCTAGACTAACAGGTGAGGGTCTTGATCTGGACTAACAGGTGACCTGGTCTTGATCTGGACTAACAGGTGACCTGGTGTTGATGTTCTGGACTAACAGATGACCTGGTGTGTTGATCTGGACTAACAGTTGACCTGGTGTTGATGTTCTGGACTAACAGGTGACCTGGTCTTGATGATCTGGACTAACAGGTGACCTGGTCTTGATCTGAACTAACAGGTCT
This sequence comes from Collichthys lucidus, assembly GCA_004119915.2. Taxonomy (NCBI): domain Eukaryota; kingdom Metazoa; phylum Chordata; class Actinopteri; family Sciaenidae; genus Collichthys; species Collichthys lucidus. Next base: position 3,774,105 of record ML142789.1, read on the forward strand.
TGTTGATCTGGACTAACAGGTGACCTGGTCTTGATCTGGACTAACAGGTATTGTTGATCTGGACTAACAGGTGACCTGGTCTTGATCTGGACTAACGGGTGACCTGGTCTTGTTGATCTGGACTAACAGGTGACCTGGTCTTGATCTGGACTAACAGGTGACCTGGTCTTGATCTGGACTAACAGGTGACCTGGTCTTGTTGATCTGGACTAACAGGTGACCTGGTCTTGTTGATCTGGACTAACAGGTGACCTGGTCTTGATCTGGACTAACAGGTGACCTGGTCTTGATCTGGACTAACAGGTGACCTGGTCTTGATCTGGACTAACAGGTCTTGTTGATCTGGACTAACAGGTGACCTGGTCTTGATCTGGACTAACAGGTGACCTGTCTTGATGATCTGGACTAACAGGTGACCTGGTCTTGATCTGAACTAACAGGTCTTGTTGATCTGGACTAACAGGTGACCTGGTCTTGATCTGGACTAACAGGTGACCTTGTCTTGATGATCTGGACTAACAGGTGACCTGGTCTTGATCTGAACTAACAGGTCTTGTTGATCTGGACTAACAGGTGACCTGGTCTTGATCTGGACTAACAGGTATTGTTGATCTAGACTAACAGGTGACTGGTCTTGATCTGGACTAACAGGTGACCTGGTTGTTGATCTGGACTAACAGGTGACCTGGTCTTGTTGATCTGGACTAACAGGTGACCTGGTCTTGATCTGGACTAACAGGTGACCTGGTCTTGATCTGGACTAACAGGTGACCTGGTCTTGATCTGGACTAACAGGTCTTGTTGATCTGGACTAACAGGTGACCTGGTCTTGATCTGGACTAACAGGTGACCTGGTCTTGATCTGGACTAACAGGTGACCTGGTCTTGATGATCTGGACTAACAGGTGACCTGGTCTTGATCTGAACTAACAGGTCTTGTTGATCTGGAAACAGGTGACCTAGTCTTGATCTGGACTAACAGGTATTGTTGATCTGGACTAACAGGTGACCTGGTCTTGATCTGGACTAACAGGTGACCTGGTCTTGTTGATCTGGACTAACAGGTGACCTGGTCTTGATCTGGACTAACAGGTGACCTGGTCTTGATCTGGACTAACAGGTGACCTGGTCTTGATCTGGACTAACAGGTCTTGTTGATCTGGACTAACAGGTGACCTGGTCTTGATCTGGACTAACAGGTGACCTGGTCTTGATCTGGACTAACAGGTCTTGTTGATCTGGACTAACAGGTGACCTGGTCTTGATCTAGACTAACAGGTGACCTAGTCTTGTTGATCTGGACTAACAGGTGACCTGGTCTTGTTTTGGTTGAATTGTTGTCATTGTTGTGATCTGGACTAACAGGTGACCTGGTCTTGTTGATCTGGACTAACAGGTGACCTGGTCTTGATCTGGACTAACAGGTGACCTGGTCTTGATCTGGACTAACAGGTGACCTGGTCTTGATCTGGACTAACAGGTCTTGTTGATCTGGACTAACAGGTGACCTGGTCTTGATCTAGACTAACAGGTGACCTAGTCTTGTTGATCTGGACTAACAGGTGACCTGGTCTTGTTGATCTGGACTAACAGGTGACCTGGTCTTGATCTGGACTAACAGATGACCTGGTCTTGTTGATCTGGACTAACAGGTGACCTGGTCTTGATCTGGACTAACAGGTGACTGGTCTTGATCTGGACTAACAGGTGACCTGGTCTTGATCTGGACTAACAGGTGACCTGGTCTTGTTGATCTGGACTAACAGGTGACCTGGTCTTGTTGATCTGGACTAACAGGTGACCTGGTCTTGATCTGGACTAACAGATGACCTGGTCTTGTTGATCTGGACTAACAGGTGACCTGGTCTTGTTGATCTGGACTAACAGGTGACCTGGTCTTGATGATCTGGACTAACAGGTGACCTGGTCTTGATCTGGACTAACAGGTGACCTGGTCTTGATCTGGACTAACAGGTGACCTGGTCTTGTTGATCTGGACTAACAGGTGACCCGGTCTTGATCTGGACTAACAGGTGACCTGGTCTTGATCTGGACTAACAGGTGACCTGGTCTTGTTGATCTGGACTAACAGGTGACCTGGTCTTGATGATCTTGTCTGACCGGTACCGACCTGCTGCCTTTGAAGCTCATGCCACAGTGGGGGCAGGTGTAGCGGGCCTCCTGATGGCTTGGCTCCAGGGTCCGTTTGTTGGGGGGCGCCGCCCCGCCTGTCTTCCCGGTGTGTGTCTGCTGGTGGCGGTAGAGGCTGGAGGCGTGGCTGTAGCACTTCCCGCAGTAGCTGCAGCTGGCGGTACTGGCGCTCGTCTGGCTCGAAGTCTGCCTGGTCCGAGTCCAGCTCTCCGTCCAGCTGGCTGCTTCCCGCCTCCACCAGAACCTCATGCTCCTCCTCGGTGTCGTCCTCGTCTTCGTCAGAGTCCGTCTTTATCTCCACACTCTGCTCCGTCACCTCGCACGGGTACACCTCCTCGTACGGCGCGAAGAAGGCCTCGTCTGTCTCGATCTTCAGCTGGTCTGCCGTCAGCTCCGACGGGTCGTCCGAGTCCTTCTTCACGCACGAGATGGTGAACTTGGAGCCGACCTCGGCCCACTTCACCACGTACTCGATGGGCTGCGTGTCCAACTCCACTGTGATGAAGTCTGCACCCAGAGCGTCGGACTCCGACACCGCCAGCTCCGTCTCCGAGTCCTCCATCCTAAACCGAGCTGGGCGGAGGGAGGAGAAGAAGGAAAGAGGAGCTGCTACAGGCCTGAGGAGGAGCAGAAAGGTTAGCACCTTTACGAGGTCTGAACAGATCAACACACACCAGAACCAGGACAAGGACCAGACCCAGACCCAGGACCAGAACCAGGACCAGGACAAAGACCAGACCCAAGACCAGAACTAGGGCCAGGACCAAAACCAGAACAAGGACCAAAACCAGTTTAGACCCACTTATTTTTAGCTCTGAGGCTACATTCAGCTGATTGGTTAGATTAATTAATTAATAATTTATTCATGGGTTCATTTACTGATCAGTGTATTGACTGATTATTGTAATCTGATTACTCATTGTTTTCACTGATTAAACTTGATGCTGATCCAATAATCAATCAGCCAATCACATCGTTTGATGACGCTGACATGCCCATACAAGGTCAGGAGTCCGTGACGTCACGGTGACATCTGACCTGTCAATCAGAACAACTGCCAACAGACTAGTTGACGTTTGTGACGTCATTAACGCGATTCACAACGTCACACAGCGGTCAGATCACATGTGTGTCGGTTTGGACCGGGTCAGAACGTCCCGCCGAACCCAGTTCATGTTCGGACACATTGACCGCCCTCCAGCTGGCCGGAGCCGGCTCCTTAGAGCGGGTCCGTTAAACACCGACACGCGGGCAGAGTCCCGCATTACCGGAGAATCTGACCCACAGGACTTCCCGGTGCGGACCCGCGGAGGGCGGTGCTGGCTGGGCATCGTCCCGCCCGCGGACGGCCCGTCCTCACGGCCTCATCCTGTCACAGCCGAACTCCGCACGAGCCCATCTGGTTCCGTTAAATCGACAGAACCGGTTAGAAATCCGGTGTGTGGGCGGGAACACGGCGCACGGTTAAATCGGTGGTTCTGTGAGCGGAGTTCCGGGGCTCGGCTCGGCTCGGCGTCAGGAAGCAGCGGAGCGTTCCTGAGCAGAACCCGAACTGTCCAAATAAAAGAGCCAAAGCACCAAATCCACGACCGGAACCGGGCCGAAGGGGGGACGGTCCGATTCCGTTACTCACCGAGCTTTAGTCGGGACTTTACCGGCGGAGACGGTACAATAAACAGGAAGCAGGGGACGTAGACACAAAGCATTGTGGGAAAGGATTAAATGGTAACGGAAGCACGGCGGATTGCCCTTCAAAATAAAAGCCCACAAACTACAAAATAAAACAAATTACGGGATGAATATGAGCTGCTATGACGTCACAGAGCTCGTTTGACTCGTCCTACCTGCACACGGCGAGGTGACGTCACGTTGAGTCTCTGTGACGTCAATTTATTTTTTAAAATTCATCAACAGGAAGTAGATTTATTTACGAGTTTCTGCCTGACAACAGATTACCTCATTAATATTCATGATCTGATTAATAATTAATATTCAATAATCAGAATAATTGATTATTAATGAGAGTGAAGAGGAGGAGGAGGAGGAGGAGGTGAAGGGGAAGAGGAGGAAGAGCACGAGGACGAGGAGAAGAAGGAGGGGAAGAGAAAGGGGGGAGGAGCAGGAAGAGGAGGAGGAAGAAGAGAAGAAGGAAGGAGGAGGAGCAGAAAAAGGAGGAGGAAGAGCACGAGGAGGAGAAGGAGGAAGTGAAGGAGGAGGTGAAAGAGGTGAAGGGGGGAGAGGAGGAAGAGCACGAGGAGAAGGAGCAGGAGCAGGAAGAGGAGGAATAGGAAGTGGAGTAAGAGGACGAGGAGAAAAAGAAGGAGGAGGAAGAGGAGAAAGGAGAAAAGGGGAGGGGTAGGAGAAAGAGGAGGTGGAAGAGGACAAGGAGGAGAAGAAGGAAGGGCAGGAGCAGGGGAGGAAGAGAATGAGGGAGAGAAGGAGGAGGTGAATGAGGTGAAGAGAGAAGAGTTGAAAGAGAATGAGAAGGAGGAGCAGGAAGAGGAGGAATAGGAAGGGGGGTAAGAGGACGAGGAGAAGAAGAAGAAGGAGGAGGAAGAGGAGAAAGAGAAAGAGCACAAGGAGGAGGATGAGGAAGGGGACGAGAAGAGGGAGGAAAAGAAAAGGAGGAGAAGAGCACAAGGAGGAGCATGAAGAGGAGGAGGAAGAGGAGAAGGTGGAAGGGGGAGAGGAGGAGCAGGACGAGGAGGAGAAAGAGGAGAAGGAGGAAGGAGGAGAGGAGAAGCAGGAAGAGGAGGAGAAAGAGAACGAGGAGGAGCAGGAAGGGGAGGAGGAGGACGAAGAGGAGGAGAAGGAGGACGAGGAGCAGGAAGAGGAGGAGGAGGAAGGGGGAAATGAGGAGCAGGAAGAGGATGAGGGAAGGAGAAGGGGAGAGGAGAAGAAGGAAGAGGGAAGGAGAAGGGGAGAGGAGCAGCAGGACGAGAAGGAGGAAGATCACAAGGAGGAGAAGGAGGAAGGGGAGGGGAAGAGAGGAGAAGGAGGAAGGGGGAGAAGAGGAGCAGGAAGAGGAGGAGGAAGAGCACGAGAAGGAGAAGGAAGAAGGGGAGGGGGAAGAGCAGGATGGGGAGAAGAATGAGAAGGAGGAGGAAGAGGGGGTGGAAGAGGACGAGGAGGAGAAGGGGGAGTGTAGGAGAGTAGGAAAAGGATGAGAAGGAAGAGGAGGAAGAGGAGAAGGGGAGGAGGAGCAGGGAAAAGAAGATGATGAGGAGAAGGAGAAGTAGGGGGAGAAGGAGGGGGAAGAGGATAAGGAGGGAGTAGGGAAGAGTAAGAGGTACAGGGGAAGGAGGAGGAAGGGGGAGAAAAACTATGAGGAGAAGAAGGAGAACTGGGGGGAGAGGAGGAGTAGGAGGAAGAGGACGAAGAGAAGGAGGAGGATGAAGAGCAAGGGGAGTAAGAGGACAAGGAGAAAGGGGATGAGAGGAGGAGAAGAAGGAGAAGGGGGAGGCGGATGTGAAAGATGAGTAGGAAGAGGAGGAGAGAAGAGAAGGAGCAGGAGGAGGAGGATGAAGGTTCTGGTTCTGGTTCTGGGGTATTTTCCCGCGTATCATCTGCGGGACCTCCAGCTGGATGTCGACGCCGTCCGCCGCTCCGCCTAAGCCGTGATCGGGCCGCCTCGGTCGGCCTTGGTCTCGCCTCTTTCCCGCTCTAAGCACCATCGTCAAACACTTACGGTCAACCCGGAACGGTCCCGCTGCTCCCGGTTCGGCTCCTCGGTGAGTGTCGTGTGTGTCCGCAGCTCCTCTGTCACAGCCGGAGAGCGGCGGCGGCTGGCGGCTAACAACCGAGCGGGGCGGCGGGGCGAGAGCGCAGAGCGGCAGAGCGGCAGATGACAGACTGAATGAGACGCGGCAGAGCGGCAGATGACAGACTGAATGAGACGCGGCAGAGCGGCGGGGGCAGAGCGGCAGATGACAGACTGAATGAGACGCGGCAGAGCGGCGGGGCGGCAGATGACAGACTGAATGAGACGCGGCAGAGCGGCGGGGCGGCAGATGACAGACTGAATGAGACGCGGCAGTTCAGAGGCGGCACGCGGCGGAACGTCCGGATCCTCTCCGCTCTGTGATTGGTTAAGCTACTGCGCAGCCTGCTCGGTGCATCGACTCTGATTGGCTGGTGGGTTGACAGCCCGCAATTAGACTCAAGTGTCGTGAGGTGTCGTGAAGTGTTGTCACGTGTTTTTAATTTCCCACCAATGATGACGTCAGTCTTAATGAGCCTCTACGTCATTCGGCGTCAATATAATTAATAATTAATTAAATGTGAATAAATTAAAGTGTTCAGTTTCCCGCCATTCGCCGTTATCAATCCCGGATCTGAGCAGGAGGTTCAGTGCGCGAGCTGACAGACAGCAGGTGGCGCTACCTGCCGGCAGGTCAGCCTCACAGCAGTGCATGATGGGAAGTGAAGTCTTAATGAAGCTCAGCGGGTTCAGAACCAGCAGGAACAGGAAGTACGTTTCAAAATAAAAGCTTCTACTTTCTGTGTTTTCCCGATGACCCTGAAGTACACAAACAGCTGGGCCTAAAGGTCAAAGGTCATGCTGAAGCGTCATGGTCATGTGACTCCTCTGTCCTCCTCCAGGTCCTCAGAAGTGTGCTGAGTGATGTAATCATGTCACAGCTGTTTATCAGCCTCCTGCAGATGGAGGGCGTGACCTCATCAGCTGACGTAACCAGGTTTATCAGGGTGTGTGTGTGTGTGTGTGTGTGTTCTTCTGGGGATATTCACATGAAAAGAACCAACCAGGAAGAAGAAGAAGTTGTTTATGACACAGATGCCAAACATTTAGTTTGTGTCACTGTTAACGTGTCCGCCATGACGAGAGCCTCTGACTGAAGGAAAGGAGCTTCAGTGCTTCCTCTTCTCCTTCAGCAGGAGACACGGAGCGCCTTTAGGAAAGGAGGAGCCAGCTGCAGAGAGAGAGCGTGAACATAAACACACGTGTTGCCGTGACGTCACACTCTGATCATTGTGTGTGTTGTGTTGTTGCCTGTGTGTCCAAACTGTTTGGAACTGTGCCATCCAGCGTCCTGCAGATCCTCATCAAGTTCCTGTTGCTGGTTCCTCAGAGATCTTTGCCAGAACGTGCTGACATGTTTGTGTGTGAGCGACACAGCAGCTAACAAACACTTCATCTGCTTCAGCTGGACAACATTCATGATGACTGACACTCTGACCATGACGTCACAGTTTGACATTTCCTGCAGCAACAACACGGTCAGAGCGCGGGGAGGATCCAGGAAGCATCAGAGGAGCGTTTGTAGTCCATCTGCTGGACTTTGTAGTTTTACCACAGATCACGTCAACAACATTCACCGTCGCTTCATGACGTAGTCTAGAGTGAGTGATGATGTCACAGACACAGTGATGATGTCAGCATGTTTAATTACTGTAGAGAATCACAGCAGGAACATTGAACTGATGACATCACAGTTGTATAAGCCCCTCCCACCCCGAGCGTCGATAAAAAGCACCAATCACTGCTGACCGCAGAGTCACGTGGCCCGTCTGCTAACGGACCACAGGCTGCTTCACCCAAGGCATCCTGGGAGAAAAGCTTTAGATAAGGGGCGGCCCTCTGCTGGTCGGAGGTTATCTAAACACAACTGAGCATGTGCAGAACTACCATCAGAGACAGGAAGTGATGCAAGCAGCCTGCAGTCCGGACAGGAAGTAGATCTCTACAGTCCAGCAGCTGGAAAAACCAACAAAGAAGAAGAAAAGGAAGAATCCTCCAATCAGGAGGCGGTGAATAAAAACGTTAAAAGCCAACAAAGCGTCATTAATATCTTTAGCTCCGCCCACATAATATAACCCGCCCCCTCTCTGCTGCCAGGATCAGCTGACCGAGGTTCTTGATCCTGACTGGAGGAGAGCGGCCGCTCAGCTGGTGATGTCACAGGAAGAAGATGGCGACGATTAGATTGTTGTGATCATCGAGAAGTGAAGAGATGTCGTCATTATGACATATCATGACATCGTCGTCATCGTCACATCTGGAGGGAAAACACACACGTTAGCCGTTAGCACGCTGAGCAGCTAACAGTGTTAGCATTAGCATTGATGACTCACCTGTTCAGCTGCTCTGTGCAGCCACTTCTCTTTGTCTCCACCCACCCTCATGCAGGAGAACAGGTCACACACGACGGGCAACGCCAAGCGCTCCTACAGGAAACAGGAAGTACACAGTCAGGTTGGTCCCTGTCGGACCAACGTCAAGGCTGCCACGAGCTAAAATGCTAACGGTTTTAGCTACGAGCTACATGCTAACGTTTTTCTGCATCGTCAGGAAACAGGAAGCACACAGTCAGGAAACAGGAAGCACACAGTCAGGAAACAGGAAGCACACAGTCAGGAAACAGGAAGTACACAGTCAGGAAACAGGAAGCACACAGTCAGGAAACAGGAAGCACACAGTCAGGAAACAGGAAGCACACAGTCAGGAAACAGGAAGCACACAGTCAGGGAACAGGAAGCACACAGTCAGGGAACAGGAAGCACACAGTCAGGGAACAGGAAGTACACAGAAACAGGAAGCACACAGTCAGGAAACAGGAAGCACACAGTCAGGAAACAGGAAGCACACAGTCAGGAAACAGGAAGCACACAGTCAGGGAACAGGAAGCACACAGTCAGGAAACAGGAAGCACACAGTCAGGGAAGAGGAAGTACACAGTCAGGAAACAGGAAGCACACAGTCAGGAAACAGGAAGCACACAGTCAGGAAACAGGAAGTACACAGTCAGGGAACAGGAAGCACACAGTCAGGAAACAGGAAGCAGTAACCTGAGCCTGGCTCCTCTTCTTCAGCAGCCATTTGTCCTCCTCTGGTGGTGGGCGGGGCTGACCCCCTGACCCCGGCGGGGGCGGGGCTGACCTCCTGACCCCGCTGTCTGTCCTGGGAGGACCCAGAGTTCTGGATCCAGAGGAGTCTGGAACAGAGACGAGGAGGACGACATGCTGGGCTCCTCCCTGCTGGCCTTCTCCTCCTTTGGTGCCACCCACCCAGAGAGGGAGGGCTACATGAGGGGGAGGGGCTGATGGTGGGGTGTAGCCACGCCTCCAGGATGGCCTGAACCTGCAGCCCAGAGGTCAGAGTTACCACGACAGCGATCACATGACAACGACGAGCCGATGACGTGAATACGAGACTCACCTTCTGCTCCTGCTCCCTCAGATGCAGGGGGGCGGGGTGTTGTTCTTGGTGGGGAGCGGGGCGTCCTTGGTAGGGGGAGGGGTCTTTTGGACCCCGTTCTTGTCTCGCCCATCCTGTTGGAGCAGCCATTGGCTTAGAGCGTCCCGCCCACAGTTGTCGTCGCAGACACAGTCGGCGTAGGTGGAGCACAGCTCGTTGGCCCGGCAGGTCTGCTGGACCGGCACCGCTTGCTGCAGCCACGCCTCCAGGGCCGTGGATGGGCTGGAGACAGGGCTGGAGGTGGGCGGGGTCTTCAGGCACTTGAGCAGGCCCAGGTTCTCGATCTCCACGGGCTTGTCGGTGGTCTGGCAGCAGGAGGAGCAGTCAGTGGGACGGCTTGACCCAGCCAGCCAATCACTGGACGACCAGTTGTCGTCAAACGGCTTCAGCACACGCCGCCACCGCTCGGCATCGGATGCCGTCTCCACGGTGATGGTGGGAGGGGTGATGAGCCAGTCACTGAGCTCCTCCTCCTCTCAGACGGTGAACTCTGATTCGTCGATCTTCTCAATGGAGAAGGAGGAGCTACAGCTGCTACTGGTCCTCGCCCTACCGACCAGGGGCGGGGCCTGAAGAAGCCACGCCTCCAGGTCCCTCAGCTGACCCCAGGCCTGCAGGAAGTCCATGGACACCAGGGCGGGACAGGAAGTCTGCAAGGACACACAGGGAGTCACTGTGATATCAACAGGACAAAGAACAGGACCCTGAGAGGTCACCTAGTTCTGGTTCTGGTCTTGGGACTCACCTTGCTCTCCTTGCCTGTCATCAACCAATCCTGAGGGTGCTTGCTGGACTGGTAACCAATCGGAGCGCTGCTGGCTGGACGGGTTCCCATCAGCCAGTGGTCCAGAGCTTGGTCCTCCATCCTCTGCAGGGACACAGAACCAGAACCAATGTCAGAGACACATGGACCGGGTCAGTGCAGAACCTGTATCATCATGACATCACTCTAACCTGTCTCTTAGCTGTGATTGGACAGCTCTGCACCTGACCTCTCTGGTGGGAGGGGCTCTGAGAGGACACACCCTCCACAAGCTGCAAACCGGAAGTACAACAAACAGCTGATCAGCATCACACCTGAGATGAGATAAGATGTGTGTGTGTGTGTGTGTGTGTGGTGTGGTGTGTGTGTGTGTTACCTGAGCTGTGATGTTCCCAAACGAGGTGATGGCCTGTCTCAGAGACCGAGTGTCAGCGCTAAAACTCATCTCGGGAGTTTCTTCAGGAGTCAGACTGAGAGAGGACAACCTGAGGACAGACAGAGCACACTCAGACATCGTCAGAGACTACATCCAGGTTTTAGACAGTCTGTAGGACGTCACACAGACTACTTACTTCTCCATGCAGCTCCTCAGCTGGTTGTTCAGGTCGTTGTTGTTGTTCGAGTTCTGCAGTTGATGGACGATGACGTCAAACTGACCTCGGAGCTGAAACAGATAGCTTTAGTATAAACACTAAAGTAGCTAACTGCTAATTAACTGTTGCTAACTGAATCTGCTGTTAGCAATGACAGAACCGGGCTCAGCAGCTGGACCGGACCGGGTTGGAGCACAGCCTCTGACACCAACAGGGAATAACGTGACAGCACCGAGGTGACTCACAGACTTCATGACGGAAACATCGATCAGCAGTGAAGCGCTAACTGAGGTTAGCTCGGTCAGCTGTGTAGCTAACTGAACTGACTCAGCCCGGGATGCCAGGATCCAAACCACCTGATAGACTGCTGTGTTCACTGTTAGACTGGACACTGCCGGTTCAGAGGTTCTGTCTCTGTGTTCACTGTTAGACTGGACTCTGCCGGTTCAGAGGTTCTGTCTCTGTGTTCACTGTTAGACTGGACACTGCCGGTTCAGAGGTTCTGTCGCTGTGTTCACTGTTAGACTGGACACTGCCGGTTCAGAGGTTCTGTCGCTGTGTTCACTGTTAGACTGGACTCTGCCGGTTCAGAGGTTCTGTCTCTGTGTTCACTGTTAGACTGGACTCTGCCGGTTCAGAGGTTCTGTCTCTGTGTTCACTGTTAGACTGGACACTGCCGGTTCAGAGGTTCTGTCTCTGTGTTCACTGTTAGACTGGACTCTGCCGGTTCAGAGGTTCTGTCTCTGTGTTCACTGTTAGACTGGACACTGCCGGTTCAGAGGTTCTGTCTCTGTGTTCACTGTTAGACTGGACACTGCCGGTTCAGAGGTTCTGTCGCTGTGTTCACTGTTAGACTGGACACTGTCGGTTCAGAGGTTCTGTCGCTGTGTTCACTGTTAGACTGGACTCTGCCGGTTCAGAGGTTCTGTCTCTGTGTTCACTGTTAGACTGGACACTGCCGGTTCAGAGGTTCTGTCTCTGTGTTCACTGTTAGACTGGACACTGCCGGTTCAGAGGTTCTGTCGCTGTGTTCACTGTTAGACTGGACACTGCCGGTTCAGAGGTTCTGTCTCTGTGTTCACTGTTAGACTGGACACTGCCGGTTCAGAGGTTCTGTCTCTGTGTTCACTGTTAGACTGGACACTGCCGGTTCAGAGGTTCTGTCGCTGTGTTCACTGTTAGACTGGACACTGCCGGTTCAGAGGTTCTGTCTCTGTGTTCACTGTTAGACTGGACACTGCCGGTTCAGAGGTTCTGTCTCTGTGTTCACTGTTAGACTGGACACTGCCGGTTCAGAGGTTCTGTCTCTGTGTTCACTGTTAGACTGGACACTGCCGGTTCAGAGGTTCTGTCTCTGTGTTCACTGTTAGACTGGACACTGCCGGTTCAGAGGTTCTGTCTCTGTGTTCACTGTTAGACTGGACACTGCCGGTTCAGAGGTTCTGTCGCTGTGTTCACTGTTAGACTGGACACTGCCGGTTCAGAGGTTCTGTTGCTGTGTTCACTGTTAGACTGGACACTGCTGGTTCAGAGGTTCTGTCTCTGTGTTCACTGTTAGACTGGACACTGCTGGTTCAGAGGTTCTGTCTCTGTGTTCACTGTTAGACTGGACACTGCCGGTTCAGAGGTTCTGTCTCTGTGTTCACTGTTAGACTGGACACTGCCGGTTCAGAGGTTCTGTCTCTGTGTTCACTGTTAGACTGGACACTGCTGGTTCAGAGGTTCTGTCTCTGTGTTCACTGTTAGACTGGACATGCTGGTTCTGTCGCTGTGTTCACTGTTCGATGAGATTGTGTTCTGACTCTGCTGCTAGCTCATATGGACCAGATGATGAATGGCCTGGTTGTGGTCTGGGTCAGTACCTGGTAGAGCTGGGTCAGCTGGTTCTGCAGTGTCTCGGTCTTGAGTTGCTCCAGCAGCTCGATCTGTCCCAGCAGCCACACCTCTCTGCACCGCAGCGCCTCCTGCTGACGACTCACACAGCTCTGCAGCTCAGCACGCACCTGAGACAGACAGGTGAGAGAGGCAGACAGACGACAGACAGACAGACAGACAGGTGAGAGAGGCAGACAGACAGACAGACAGGTGAGAGA
>ML142789.1:3789420-3817650 GCA_004119915.2 Collichthys lucidus
GGCAGAAGCACCGGGCCCGAGCAGCGAGTCTGCCGTGGCGTCTTTGTCAGTGGCAACACGAATTTATCTTAAAAACAAACGTTGTTGTTTCAGACTAACTTGTACAAATACATTGCAGTTTATAAAGATAATAATAATAAAAAAAGGCTGCAGTATTGCGATAATACCCGGAACCGCGATACTTTGTCTGGTATAGTATCGTGGTTACTCATTTTAGTATCGTGACAACTCTATTGACAACAGTGTGATGATGGCGGTGTGGGGCCTCAGGGCGCCACTGCTTCACTATCAGCTGTTAACAGACGACAAACAGCTGATAACCACAGACCATCACAGACCGTCACAGACCGTCACAGACTGTCACAGACCTCCACAGACCATCACAGACCTCCAGACCTCCACAGACCACCACAGACCTCCACAGACCTCTACAGACCATCACATACCTCCACAGACCATCACAGACCATCACAGACCATCACAGACCATCACATACCCCCACAGACCATCACAGACCATCACAGACCATCACAGACCATCACAGACCATCACATACCCCCACAGACCATCACAGACCATCACAGACCATCACAGACCATCACATACCCCCACAGACCATCACAGACCACCACAGACCATCACAGACCAAAAAATGGAAAAATGGAAATTCACCGGAAATATAACTGTCTTTCTTTCAAAAACAAATTAACAGATTAAAACAACATGGGCTTTCTAACAGTATAAATGAAATAATTATTATACTAACTGGAAACTATACTGGAATATTTGAGGGATATTAAATAAACATTACTTTATTTGAAAAAACATGTCTACAAATTTATTCTAGGCTATTTATGCAATAGTAAAAACATATATAAAAAAATTAACAACCGCATTTCATATTCGGCCAACCATTTCATTTTTATTGGGTTTCGGTGCATCCCTACAGTGTAGTATTAGTACTGGGTAGTATGTGTGCTGATGTTCGAAGCGGGCTGATTCCTCCTGCTCTCCGTACCTTCTGATCACGGTTATAACGGTGACAGCATAAAGTCGGTGGGTGTCGTTACCTCATGTTCAGCCGGTAAGCAGCGCTCACACCTGGGTATTGTTCTGTCAGTCCTGCGGTCGGAGCTCAGAGGAATGCGGAAACTGTGTCTGCCATCGCTGCCTGCAGGCCCGCACGTACACACACACCGGAGGGGCCGCACAGGGGGCCGGCACAGGGGCCGGAGGACACGTGAACACAAACACCTCGTCTATCAGTGATCAACAGCTGATAACTCACTTTGACGTGGACCTTGAGTCACGTGACAAACAGCAAACTCGGTTTAAAAACAGCTGATGTTATATCCGGTCTGCTGGACCCGGCCTCGGGTCTTATCTGGACCCGCAGGTCTGCCCTGGAACTCAGAGATAAGCCTCCGTCACTCACTCTGTAAGAGGAAGAAGACCAGGAACCACAGCTGAGAGTTCCCCAGCACACATAATGACTGGTGTTATGAGAGAACCGGATCACACACTAGACCCTGGTACTGTGTGGCGTCATCATAAAACCCATGATAGGCTAAAGACGGGCTAAAGACGGGCTAAAGACGGGTTAAAAACGGGCTAAAGACGGGCTAAAGACGGGCTAAAGACGGGTTAAAAACTGGCTAAAAACGGGTTAAAGACGGGCTAAAAACGGGCTAAAGACGGGTTAAAGACGGGCTAAAGACGGGCTAAAGACGGGTTAAAAACTGGCTAAAAACGGGTTAAAGACGGGCTAAAGACGGGCTAAAAACGGGCTAAAGACGGGTTAAAAACGGGCTAAAGACGGGCTAAAGACGGGCTAAAGACGGGTTAAAAACGGGTTAAAGACGGGCTAAAGACGGGTTAAAAACGGGCTAAAGACGGGTTAAAGACGGGCTAAAGACGGGTTAAAAACTGGCTAAAAACGGGTTAAAGACGGGCTAAAGACGGGTTAAAAACGGGCTAAAGACGGGTTAAAGACGGGCTAAAGACGGGTTAAAGACGGGCTATAGGCAGGCTAATGTTTTAACCAGCTAAAAGAAACTGCTATGTTAACCCTAACCCGGGTTAAACCCTAACCCGAGTTAAACCCGAGCTAATCCCGAGTTAAACCCTAACCCGAGTTAAAGCTGTCAGTCATCTTAGCTTCTGCTTACAGTTTACAGCTAACTCCCGCTAGCCGCCGCAGCTAGCCGTAAAAGCGCGGGTTTCTGCGCCGCACACGGTCCAACTCACCGCGGGCCTTTGCTGTGGACTCTCGGCTTCGATGTCATCAATAGTCCGAGTGTGTTCGGTCACACGGTAAACGGGAAAACGCTCCGGTACACGCCGGTGATTTCCACCAGCTGGTGCCCCAATGTCACGATGACGTCACGGAAAATGCAGCCGTCAAAGTATCGCGAGAATTGGGACGCTCTCAAACAAAAGACTCGCGACATTTCCGGCGGCCACGTTGACCCGGGCGGTGTCGTCATTACGTTCTGTGCGTGCAGCGCAGGGAGGCGGAGTCAGCTCTGCTGTGTGATCAATGTTCGACCAAAACATTTGAGTTCGGACGGCCAGAGAGCGGATCCAGGCCCGTCAGTCCGGAACCAGAACAACCGGAGAAGGTCCACACACACGCCGAACCGGACTGACACCGAACACTATCGGCTCAACATGTCTGCGGGCTCCGGGAACAGAAACACGAACACGGAACCGTGGGGCAGCTTCGATGACCACCTCATCCAGGTGAGCTAACAGGCTAAAGACACAGCTAACAGGCTAAAGACACAGCTAACAGGCTAAAGACACAGCTAACAGGCTAAAGACACAGCTAACAGGCTAACGGGCTAAAGACACAGCTAACGGGCTAAAGACACAGCTAACGGGCTAACGGGCTAACGACACAGCTAACGGGCTAACGACACAGCTAACGGGCTAACGACACAGCTAACGGGCTAACGACACAGCTAACGGGCTAACGACACAGCTAACGGGCTAAAGACACAGCTAACGGGCTAACAGGCTAACGACACAGCTAACGGGCTAAAGACACAGCTAACGGGCTAACAGGCTAAAGACACAGCTAACGGGCTAAAGACACAGCTAACGGGCTAACAGGCTAACGACACAGCTAACGGGCTAAAGACACAGCTAACGGGCTAACAGGCTAACGACACAGCTAACGGGCTAACAGGCTAACGACACAGCTAACGGGCTAAAGACACAGCTAACGGGCTAACAGGCTAACGACACAGCTAACGGGCTAAAGACACAGCTAACGGGCTAACAGGCTAACGACACAGCTAACGGGCTAAAGACACAGCTAACGGGCTAACAGGCTAACGACACAGCTAACGGGCTAAAGACACAGCTAACGGGCTAACAGGCTAACGACACAGCTAACGGGCTAACAGGCTAACGACACAGCTAACGGGCTAACAGGCTAACGACACAGCTAACGGGCTAACAGGCTAAAGACACAGCTAACGGGCTAAAGACACAGCTAACGGGCTAACAGGCTAACGACACAGCTAACGGGCTAAAGACACAGCTAACGGGCTAAAGACACAGCTAACGGGCTAACAGGCTAAAGACACAGCTAACGGCTAACGACAGAGCTAATGTGTTTAGCATAGAAACAGGCTAACCTGTCATTAAACACAATTAAATAACAAGCTAACAGCCTGAAAACTACAAAAGTCCACCTTCCTGTAGTCAAAGTACCGACTTTCACCCTCTCGTATTGACCCCGCCCCTCTCGTGTGGTGTTCAGGGCGGCGGCTCAGCCGTGGTGGACATGGAGAACATGGACGACACATCTGGCTCGAGCTTCGAGGACATGGGCGAGATGCACCAGAGGATGAAGGAGGAGGAGGAGGTGGCGGAAGAGGCGGCTGCCACAGAGGACGACAGCACAGAGGACGGAGAGTTCCTGGGCATGAAGGGGTTAAAGGGTCAGCTGGGCCGGCAGGTGGCTGATGAGGTAAGTTCACATCTGAGTGCCCTGGTTCTGCTCTGTGATTGGTGGATGCTGATCACCTGTATGCGTGTGTTCAGGTGTGGCAGGCGGGGAAGCGTCAGGCGTCCAGAGCCTTCAACCTGTACGCCAACATCGACATCCTGAGGCCGTACTTCGACGTGGAGCCAGTCCAGGTCCGCAGCAGGTAGGCATGTCACTTACAGTTTCCTGTTATTATGGCTGGGCGACATATTTCCAAACGTGGCGTAGCACAAGTTCATATCGTTAACATCGATACAGCACGAGCTCATATCTTTAACATCGATACAGCACGAGTTCATATCGTTAACATCGATACAGCACGAGTTCATATCTTTAACATCGATACAGCACGAGTTCATATCGTTAACATCGATACAGCACGAGTTCATATCTTTAACATCGATACAGCACGAGTTCATATCTTTAACATCGATACAGCACGAGTTCATATCGTTAACATCGATACAGCACGAGTTCATATCGTTAACATCGATACAGCACGAGTTCATATCGTTAACATCGATACAGCACGAGTTCATATCTTTAACATCGATACAGCACGAGTTCATATCTTTAACATCGATACAGCACGAGTTCATATCTTTAACATCGATACAGCACGAGTTCATATTAACATCGATACAGCACGAGTTCATATCTTTAACATCGATACAGCACGAGTTCATATCTTTAACATCGATACAGCACGAGTTCATATCTTTAACATCGATACAGCACGAGTTCATATCTTTAACATCGATACAGCACGAGTTCATATCTTTAACATCGATACAGCACGAGTTCAGACGTATGAAATTACCCAGACACGTAAAATATGGAAGTATCGCCATTCAGCTGAAAAATATCGAGATCTGACTTCCGGTCCACATCGCCCAGCCCTGTCGTATGCTAACAGACGCTAACAGACGCTACCTGTCTCCTCAGGCTCATCGAGTCCATGATACCTGTCCGCATGATCAACTTCCCCCAGGTATGCACGCCACTTCCTGTCTGTTCTCACACCTGACGGGGACCAGGTCAAACCAGAACCTATTCTCACTTGGTCCAGTTCAGGTTCAGTCACATGATGCTGCATCAAGTTGTGTGATGTCAGGAAGTAACTGTAATCTGATTACTTACACACTTAAACCTTTCAAAATAAAACAGGATAGAATGAATACTTTCATTATGAAGGACATGAACAGGATATGATGTCACTTAATTAATTTATAATCTGGCTTTTTACAATAATGATCAGTTTATGAATCACCTGGCTGGTCCAGGTTCTGGTTCTGACCGTGTCCTCTCTGTAGAAGATCGCTGGAGAGCTGTACGGTCCTCTGATGCTCGTCTTCACCCTGGTGGCGATCCTTCTGCACGGGATGAAGACGTCTGGGACTGTGATCGTAAGAACGCACACGCACACACACACACACACGCACGCACACACACACACGCGCACGCACACACACACGCGCGCACGCACACACACACACGCGCACGCACGCACGCGCACACCTGTGTGACGTCATGATATGTGTGTGTTAACGTGTGATGTCAGAGGGAGGGCACGCTCATGGGCACGGCCATCGGGACGTGTTTCGGTTACTGGCTCGGCGTCTCGTCCTTCATCTACTTCCTGGCGTACCTGGTGAACTCCCAGATCACGATGCTGCAGACGCTGTCGCTGCTGGTCAGTCTCACACCGACAGGTGAAACAGGAAGTCTGACAGTTGCCTGACACTGAGTGACATCACGTCCTGTCTGTCTCCAGGGTTACGGGCTGTTCGGTCACTGCGTGGTCCTCCTCGTCACCTATAACTTTGACTTCCACGCTCTGTTCTACGTCCTGTGGCTGCTGCTTGGAGGCCTGTCCACGCTGCGCATGGTGAGTCACACTACGTTTCCCATCAGCCCTGTGTGGCCTCAGAGCTCACCTGCTGTCTGTCGTCCTGTCAGGTGGCGGCGCTGCTGTCTCGTACAGTGGGACAGACTCCTCGCCTCCTCCTCTGTGGGACTCTGTCTGTGCTGCACATGCTCTTCCTGCTCTACCTGCACTTCACCTACCACAAGATCGTCGAAGGTCAGAGAGGCGTCATGTGATGTCATGTGTGACCATGTGACCCGGTCATGTGACTGACTGATGCTGTCTGTGTGTCAGAGTGAGACGTCCTCTTCCTGTCTGTCTTTTAGGACTGCTTGACTCTCTCGAGGGACCAAACCTGGCCCCGATGCAGCGGGTCGCCCGAGACGTGCCCGACCTGGTTGTGAACGTGACGCGAGGGGACGCTGAGGACACAAAGACTGGGACGACACGGAGAGGACACGAAGGAGACGGGGACGACGAGGATGCTGATGAGAGGAGGGGACGATGAGGACGCTGAGGGGACGACGAGTTGTCGTCTGTTTTTCTTGTTTGTACATTTTTTGTTCTGGGCTTTTATTTTGATATCTTCCTGTATTTATACTTCCTGTTGAGACTGTAATAAACTTAACGATGATTTAATGTGGAGGAGCAGACTGTTATCCACTCATAAAAGCATAATGAGGTAATAGACCTTTATTTTGAAAGGTATGAAAAGCAGAAAAACGGAAACAGGTTTTCAAAATAAAACTTTGGAGAGTTTGTTGCTCTGTGCACGGACTGTCAGCCAATCAGAGGCTGTGTCCGAAATCACTCCCTAACCACTATGTAGTGCACTGAATGTATCCCACAATTCACCGCGAAATGTAGTGAACATCCGATGGTCCCTAACCGAAGCAGGATATCCCATCATGCATTGCCAGAAGTTCTCTGGGCGCGGAAAGGAACATAAATATGTCAGATGGAGTCAGCAGGGGCGTGGTTTATTAAATTAATTAAAGAAAATGATATCTACTCTAATTAAAAAGGCGCTAATTTTAGAAGAGCAGCACATCTTCTCCTCTCTCTGTTCTGTTCCTGATCAAAAAAATACGAAACTAAAACGTACAGGACAGTAATCAAGACTAATTTAATAACAATGCAGTAGTAAATGGACAAGTATTACGTGAGACAGCAGTGACGTAATTACCGGCGCCAAGAGAAGTGTCCGAACATTTATTCACCGTGTAGTCACATTTATTCACCGTGTAGTCACATTTATTCACCGTGTAGTCACATTTATTCACTACATTTATTCACCGTGTAGTCACATTTATTCACCGTGTAGTCACACTTATTCACCGTGTAGTCACATTTTCACCGTGTAGTCACATTTATTCACTACATTTATTCACCGTGTAGTCACACTTATTCACTACATTTATTCACCGTGTAGTCACATTTATTCACTACATTTATTCACCGTGTAGTCACACTTATTCACCGTGTAGTCACATTTATTCACCGTGTAGTCACATTTATTCACCGTGTAGTCACATTTATTCACTACATTTATTCACCGTGTAGTCACATTTATTCACCGTGTAGTCACACTTATTCACCGTGTAGTCACATTTATTCACCGTGTAGTCACATTTATTCACTACATTTATTCACCGTGTAGTCACATTTATTCACCGTGTAGTCACATTTATTCACCGTGTAGTCACATTTATTCACTACATTTATTCACCGTGTAGTCACATTTATTCACCGTGTAGTCACATTTATTCACTACATTTATTCACCGTGTAGTCACACTTATTCACCGTGTAGTCACATTTATTCACCGTGTAGTCACACTTATTCACCGTGTAGTCACATTTATTCACCGTGTAGTCACATTTATTCACTACATTTATTCACCGTGTAGTCACATTTATTCACCGTGTAGTCACACTTATTCACCGTGTAGTCACATTTATTCACCGTGTAGTCACATTTATTCACTACATTTATTCACCGTGTAGTCACACTTATTCACCGTGTAGTCACATTTATTCACCGTGTAGTCACATTTATTCACCGTGTAGTCACATTTATTCACCGTGTAGTGAGTGAGTGATTTCGGACGCAGCCAGAGGGAAGAAAGCGGTCTGCGCGTTCATGTGAGACTTCGGGCAGAGAAAGCGCGCGGCCAGAACCTCGTTTGCATTTAGCGCGGGAAAACGACGAACAGAGGAAGAAGACAGGCAGACCGACAGAGGAAGAAGACAGACCGACAGAGGAAGAAGACAGACAGACCGACAGACAGGATGAAGGTGTATTTCTGCGGCAGTATCCGTGGCGGCAGAGATGACGTGTCTCTGTACCGGAAGATCGTCAACAAACTTCAGACGTTTGGAGCCGTGCTGACCGAGCACGTGAGCGACGAACAGCTGAGTGACAGAGGTCAGAGGTCACAGTATATGTGATACACTGGTTAGTTATAGATTCATGTAGACCTGAACAGGTGAGGCCGGAGTTATCCAATGGCTGCCGATGCTCTGCAGTGTGTGTGTGTGTGTGTGTGTGTGTGTGTGTGTGTGTGTGTGTGTGTGTGTGTGTTCAGAGTAAACATTAAAACTCGTCACAGTCGATCTGAGCTCAGATTACTCAGATTACTGAGTAATCTGAGCTCAGATTACTCAGATTACTCAGATTACTGAGCTCAACTCACTGAGTGTGATGTCACTGACCTGCTGTGCTGTGATTGGACAGGAGAGGCGTGGACAGCAGCAGCAGACAGACAGATCCATGACAGAGACGTGGACTGGCTGCGACAGTCAGATGGTGAGAGCACTTCCTGTTAGAGGCTTGTCCTGAGCACCTGACCTCTGTGTGACCTCTGTGTGACCTCTGTGTGACCTCTGTGTCTGTGCAGTGGTTGTTGCCGAGGTAACGCAGCCGTCTCTGGGTGTCGGCTACGAGCTGGGCCGAGCCGTCGACATGAAGAAGAAAATCTTCTGTTTGTTCAGACCATCATCAGGACGCAGTGAGATCACTTCCTGTTTCTGTAGCGTTCCCTGTCTCCATGACGACAAGTCTTTAACTTCCTCCACAGAGCAAATGTCACTTCCTGTTTGTTTGTCTGTCTCTCAGGTCTCTCTGCAATGATTCGTGGTGCTGATGATGGGGAACTGTTTGTGGTTCGAGATTACAGCGAAGATGAGGTGGAGAACGTGCTGCAGGAGTTCTTTGACAACCTGAAGACAACCTGAAGACAACCTGAAGACAACCTAAAGACAACCTGAAGACAACCTGAAGTCAACCTGAAGACAACCTAAAGACAACCTGAAGACAACCTGAAGACAACCTAAAGACAACCTGAAGACAACCTAAAGACAACCTAAAGACAACCTGAAGACAACCTAAAGACAACCTGAAGACAACCTGAAGACAACCTAAAGACAACCTGAAGACAACCTAAAGACAACCTAAAGACAACCTGAAGACAACCTAAAGACAACCTGAAGACAACCTGAAGACAACCTAAAGACAAGACAACCTAAAGACAACCTAAAGACAACCTAAAGACAACCTAAAGACAACCTGAAGACAACCTAAAGACAACCTAAAGACAACCTGAAGACAACCTAAAGACAACCTAAAGACAACCTGAAGACAACCTAAAGACAACCTGAAGACAACCTGAAGACAACCTAAAGACAAGACAACCTAAACACAACCTGAAGACAACCTAAAGACAAGACAACCTAAAGACAAGACAACCTGAGAACTACTGAAGACAACCTGAAGAAAACCTGAGACAACCTGAAGACAACCTGAAGACAACCTGAAGACAACCTGAAGAAAACCTGAAGACAAGACAACCTAAAGACAACCTAAAGACAAGACAACCTAAAGACAACCTGAAGACAACCTAAAGACAAGACAACCTGAAGACAAGACAACCTAAAGACAAGAAACCTAAAGACAAGACAACCTAAAGACAACCTGAAGACAACCTAAAGACAACCTGAAGACAACCTGAAGACAAGACAACCTAAAGCAACCTGAAGACAACCTAAAGACAACCTGAAGACAACCTAAAGGAAACCTGAAGACAACCCGAAGACAACCTAAGACAACCTGAAGACAACCTAAAGACAAGACAACCTGAAGACAACCTGAAGACAACCTAAAGAAACCTGAAGACAAGACAACCTAAAGACAACCTGAAGAAACCTAAAGACAACCTGAAGACAACCTAAAGGAAACCTGAAGACAACCTAAAGACAACCTGAAGACAACCTAAAGACAAGACAACCTGAAGACAACCTGAAGACAACCTGAAGACAAGACAACCTAAAGACAAGACAACCTAAAGACAACCTAAAGACAAGACAACCTGAAGACAACCTGAAGACAACCTAAAGACAACCTGAAGACAACCTAAAGACAACCTAAAGACAAGACAACCTAAAGACAACCTGAAGACAACCTGAAGACAACCTAAAGACAAGACAACCTAAAGACAAGACAACCTAAAGACAACCTAAAGACAACCTGAAGACAACCTAAAGACAACCTAAAGACACATAAAGACAACCTGAAGACAACCTAAAGACAACCTAAAGACAAGACAACCTAAAGACAACCTAAAGACAAGACAACCTGAAGACAACCTAAAGACAACCTGAAGACAACCTGAAGACAACCTGAAGACAAGACAACCTAAAGACAACCTGAAGACAACCTAAAGACAACCTGAAGACAACCTAAAGGAAACCTGAAGACAACCTGAAGACAACCTAAAGACAACCTGAAGACAACCTAAAGACAAGACAACCTGAAGACAACCTGAAGACAAGACAACCTAAAGACAAGACAACCTAAAGACAACCTAAAGACAAGACAACCTGAAGACAACCTAAAGACAAGACAACCTAAAGACAACCTGAAGACAACCTAAAGACAACCTAAAGACAAGACAACCTAAAGACAACCTGAAGACAACCTAAAGACAACCTAAAGACAACCTGAAGACAACCTGAAGACAACCTGAAGACAACCTAAAGACAACCTAAAGACAAGACAACCTAAAGACAACCTGAAGACAACCTAAAGACAAGACAACCTAAAGACAACCTGAAGACAACCTGAAGACAAGACAACCTAAAGACAACATAAAGACAACCTGAAGACAACCTAAAGACAACCTAAAGACAAGACAACCTAAAGACAACCTGAAGACAACCTAAAGACAAGACAACCTAAAGACAACCTGAAGACAACCTAAAGACAAGACAACCTAAAGACAACCTGAAGACAACCTAAAGACAAGACAACCTGAAGACAACCTAAAGACAACCTAAAGACAAGACAACCTAAAGACAACCTAAAGACAACCTAAAGACAAGACAACCTGAAGACAACCTAAAGACAAGACAACCTGAAGACAACCTAAAGACAAGACAACCTGAAGACAACCTGAAGACAACCTAAAGACAAGACAACCTAAAGACAACCTGAAGACAACCTAAAGACAACCTAAAGACAACCTGAAGACAACCTAAAGACAACCTGAAGACAAGACAACCTAAAGACAACCTAAAGACAAGACAACCTGAAGACAAGACAACCTAAAGACAACCTAAAGACAGCCCGAAGACAACCTAAAGACAGCCCGAAGACAACCTAAAGACAACCCGAAGACAACCTAAAGACAACCCGAAGACAACCTAAAGACAACCTGAAGACAACCTGAAGACAACCTGAAGACAAGACAACCTAAAGACAAGACAACCTAAAGACAACCTGAAGACAACCTGAAGACAACCTAAAGACAACCTAAAGACAAGACAACCTAAAGACAACATAAAGACAACCTAAAGACAAGACAACCTAAAGACAACCTGAAGACAACCTAAAGACAACCTAAAGACAAGACAACCTGAAGACAACCTAAAGACAACCTGAAGACAACCTGAAGACAACCTAAAGACAAGACAACCTGAAGACAACCTAAAGACAACCTAAAGACAACCTGAAGACAACCTAAAGACAAGACAACCTGAAGACAACCTGAAGACAACCTAAAGACAACCTAAAGACAACCTGAAGACAACCTGAAGACAAGACAACCTAAAGACAACCTAAAGACAAGACAACCTGAAGACAAGACAACCTAAAGACAACCTAAAGACAACCTAAAGACAACCCGAAGACAACCTAAAGACAACCCGAAGACAACCTAAAGACAACCTGAAGACAAGACAACCTAAAGACAAGACAACCTAAAGACAACCTGAAGACAAGACAACCTAAAGACAACCTGAAGACAACCTAAAGACAACCGAAAGACAACCCGAAGACAACCCGAAGACAACCCGAAGACAACCTAAAGACAACCTAAAGACAACCTAAAGACAACCCGAAGACAACCCGAAGACAACCCGAAGACAACCTAAAGACCAACCTAAAGACAACCTGAAGACAACCTGAAGACAAGACAACCTAAAGACAAGACAACCTAAAGACAAGACAACCTAAAGACAACCTAAAGACAACCTAAAGACAACCTAAAGACAAGACAACCTGAAGACAACCTAAAGACAACCTAAAGACAAGACAACCTAAAGACAACCTGAAGACAACCTAAAGACAACCCGAAGACAACCCAAAGACAACCCGAAGACAACCTAAAGACAACCCGAAGACAACCTGAAGACAACCTAAAGACAACCTAAAGACAACCCGAAGACAACCCGAAGACAACCCGAAGACAACCTAAAGACAAGACAACCTAAAGACAAGACAACCTAAAGACAACATAAAGACAACCTAAAGACAAGACAACCTAAAGACAACCTAAAGACAAGACAACCTAAAGACAACCTGAAGACAACCTAAAGACAACCTAAAGACAAGACAACCTGAAGACAACCTGAAGACAACCTAAAGACAACCTGAAGACAACCTGAAGACAACCTAAAGACAAGACAACCTGAAGACAACCTAAAGACAAGACAACCTAAAGACAACATAAAGACAACCTAAAGACAAGACAACCTAAAGACAACATAAAGACAACCTAAAGACAAGACAACCTAAAGACAACCCGAAGACAACCTAAAGACAACCCGAAGACAACCTAAAGACAACCTGAAGACAACCTGAAGACAACCTAAAGACAAGACAACCTAAAGACAACCTGAAGACAAGACAACCTAAAGACAACCTGAAGACAACCTAAAGACAACCTAAAGACAACCCGAAGACAACCCGAAGACAACCTAAAGACAACCTAAAGACAACCTAAAGACAAGACAACCTAAAGACAAGACAACCTGAAGACAACCTAAAGACAACCTAAAGACAAGACAACCTAAAGACAACCCGAAGACAACCTAAAGACAACCCGAAGACAACCCGAAGACAACCCAAAGACAACCTAAAGACAACCTGAAGACAAGACAACCTAAAGACAAGACAACCTGAAGACAACCTAAAGACAACCTAAAGACAAGACAACCTAAAGACAACCCGAAGACAACCTAAAGACAACCCGAAGACAACCCGAAGACAACCCGAAGACAACCCAAAGACAACCTAAAGACAACCTAAAGACAACCTGAAGACAACCTGTTCGATGAAAAAATCTTTAAAAATAAAATACTTCCTGTTCATCTGACTGTTTGAGTCTGTTAAAGTTACATATTTAAACATCAAACTTAAACTTATTAACTGTGTGTTTTCCATGCTCAGGTTACCCAGACGTGGACCTCGAGGTCCTGCTGTAGTTAGTCTGGGTCGGGCGTGGACCTCGAGGTCCTGCGGTAGTTAGTCTGGGTCAGGCGTGGACTCGAGGTCCTGCTGTAGTTAGTCTGGTCGGGTCGGGCGTGGACTGCGGTAGTTAGTCTGGTCGGGCGTGGACCTCGAGGTCCTGCGGTAGTTAGTCTGGGTCGGGCGTGGACTGCGGTAGTTAGTCTGGGTCGGGCGTGGACCTCGAGGTCCTGCGGTAGTTAGTCTGGGTCGGGCGTGGACTGCGGTAGTTAGTCTGGGTCGGGCGTGGACCTCGAGGTCCTGCGGTAGTTAGTCTGGGTCGGGCGTAGACTGCGGTAGTTACCTCGAGGTCCTGCGGTATTTAGTCTGGGTCGGGCGTGGACCTCGATGTCCAGCGGTAGTTAGTCTGGGTCGGGCGTGGACCTCGAGGTCCTGCTGTAGTTAGTCTGGGTCGGGCGTGGACCTCGAGGTCCTGCGTCGGGCGTGGACCTGCGTCGGGCGAGGTCCTGCGGTAGTTAGTCTGGGTCGGGCGTAGACTGCGGTAGTTAGTCTGGGTCGGGCGTGGACCTCGAGGTCCTGCGGTATTTAGTCTGGGTGGGCGTGGACCTCGAGGTCCTCGCGTAGGTGTGCGTAGTTAGTTGGGTCAGGCGTAGACTGCGGTAGTACCTCGAGGTCCTGCGGTAGGTATTTAGTCTGGGTCGGGCGTGGACCTCGATGTCCAGCGGTAGTTAGTCTGGGTCGGGCGTGGACCTCGAGGTCCTGCTGTAGTTAGTCTGGGTCGGGCGTGGACCTCGAGGTCTGCGGTAGTTAGTCTGGGTCGGGCGTGGACCTCGAGGTCCTGCGGTAGTTAGTCTGGGTCGGGCGTGGACCTCGAGGTCCTGCGGTAGTTAGTCTGGGTCGGGCGTGGACCTCGAGGTCCTGCTGTAGTTAGTCTGGGTCGGGCGTGGACCTCGAGGTCCTGCGGTAGTTAGTCTGGGTCGGGCGTGGACCTCGAGGTCTGCGGTAGTTAGTCTGGGTCGGGCGTGGACCTCGAGGTCCTGCGGTAGTTAGTCTGGGTCGGGCGTGGACCTCGAGGTCCTGCTGTAGTTAGTCTGGGTGGGCGTGCACCTGGAGGTCCTGCGGTAGTTAGTCTGGGTCGGGGTGGACCTCGAGGTCCTGCGGTAGTTAGTCTGGGTCGGGCGTGGACCTCGAGGTCCTGCTGTAGTTAGTCGGGTCGGGCGTGGACCTCGAGGTCCTGCGTCGGGCGTGGACCTGCGTCGGGCGAGGGTCCTGAGGTAGTTAGTCTGGGTCGGGTCGGGCGTAGACTGCGGTAGTTAGTCTGGGCGGGCGGACCTCGAGGTCCTGCGGTATTTAGTCTGGGTCGGGCGTGGACTCGATGTCCAGCGGTAGTTAGTCTGGGTCGGGCGTGGACTCGAGGTCCTGCTGTAGTCAGTCGGGTCGGGCGTGGACTGCGGTAGTTAGTCTGGGCGGCGTGGACCTGGAGGTCTGGGTCTGGTTCTGGGCGTGCGGTGTTTGTGGTGTTTCTGTAGAGGGTTAAAGTCTGACCACCAGCATGAGTCCAACAGAACTTTGAGTCTCCAATGATCCATAAATGTGACGGCATCAGACATCAGAGGCTCCTCAGCACTGACCTTTGACCTGTGACGTGACTTTACCTGCTGAGTCTTGAACAGGTGAACTGTGACGTCCATGGCGGGCCCTGCCTGGGTCAGCTGATCCGGTTTACAGAAGGATCAGACATCTGAAGTAACGTTCACGGTTCAGCATCGATCAGTTCCTCTGTTCTCTGGATCTGTTCCAGGTCCAGTACCTCAACCCTTAAAAATCCATAAAAGAACTTTACAGAACCTTAAAGAACACTTAAATAACTCCCAGCATGCAGTGGGACAGAGTTGACGAATCAGAGCATGTGAATGTTTAAAAGATTTATTTGTTTAAAATAGAGTCATAGTTTACAAATTGAGAAAATATAGTTGTTAGTCGAGTTTAACAGTCTCTGTTTGTAGGTTTATTCCAACAGGAAGTGACACAATCAGAACAGGAAACAGTTCAGGTGACTCTGAAAGCACCCGGGTTGGGGTCAGAGGTCATCGAGCTGAGTGAGTGACAGCACCGTGGGGTGGACAGCGAGGGGGGCGGGGCAGCTTGGCCGGCCCACAACATTCAGTCAAGTTCGGCTCCGGTTTGTTACAAAAGGTCCACAATGCACCTGTCCTCAGGTGAGTCCACAACGCACCTGTCCTCAGGTGAGTCCACAATGCACCTGTCCTCAGCTGAGTCCACAATGCACCTGTCCTCAGGTGAGTCCACAATGCACCTGTCCTCAGGTGAGTCCACAATGCACCTGTCCTCAGGTGAGTCCACAATGCACCTGTCCTCAGCTGAGTCCACAATGCACCTGTCCTCAGGTGAGTCCACAATGCACCTGTCCTCAGGTGAGTCCACAATGCACCTGTCCTCAGGTGAGTCCACAATGCACTGTCCTCAGCTGAGTCCACAATGCACCTGTCTCAGGTGAGTCCACAATGCACCTGTCCTCAGGTGAGTCCACAGAGGACCGGCGGACCCGCCGGCTCTGGTATGCGTGGTCAGACCTTCTACAACAATTGATTCAGATGACGTTAGCTTTACTTTGTTAGCCAGCTAACCGTTACTACACACAAAGCTAACGGGTTAACGTTAGCATTAGCTACAGGCTAGCTAGTTAGCTAACAGTTTTTCGGGCTCGTCACTTCCTGGTTGTTTCCTGACTGAGCCGCTAAGCTAACAGCAGCTAGCTTCTCTGTGACTGAGCTGAAAGCTGCTAACCTGCTAGCTGTCGCTAATATAACGTCACACTAACGAGTTACTATTAGCTAGCAGTGTACTACTAGCTAAGAAGTATAAACATTCAGGATTGTCTCTGGACCCGACCAGAACCGTCGAGCTGATGACCACACTCATTCTTAGCATGCTAGCTAACATAGCTAGCAGAAGATACTGTTGCTAGCTAAGTACAAACGTGTTCGCTAATGCGCATTCAGGTCACGTAGGAAAGGAGAGACTCGTGAACATCGGATTGAAGCTAACGGCCTGTTTAGAGCTAAATGTTTCATTAGCACTGAGATGCTAATTTAGACTGATGCTAACGTCACCTGACACTCGGATCTCCCAGGTAACCTGAATGCACTTGAGCGGTTTTAAACACGACCAGTCAGGTGTGACGCCTCCTGATGCATGCTGGGACGTTGAGCTACACTGATCTCAGATCAGCAGATGCCCGTCATGTTTTACTCATTGACGAGTTTCATGGAGCATCAGGATGAGCCAGAGAAGAAGAAGGAGGTCGACCTCCAAGAAGAAGACAAGGAGGAGGAGGAGGAGACAAGGAGGAGGAGGAGGAGACAAGGAGGAGGAGGAGGAGACAAGGAGGAGGAGGAGGAGACAAGGAGGAGGAGAAGAAGAAGGAGGTCGACCTCCAGTGAACTTTGATTAAATCACGAAGAAGAAGAATCATTAAAGTTTAAACAGCCTGTTTTACCCACAGTGCATCACTCTCCCTTTTAATCTCGTTCCTGCTCGACCTCTTAAATATTCACACACACACACACTGTAACACACACAACACACACACACACACACAGTGTGTAACAAACACACACAACAGTTGTAAAACACACACACACACACACAGTGTACACACACACACACACACACACTGTAACACACACACACACACTGAACACACACACACACACACTGTTAACACACACACACACACAGTTGTAACACCACACACACACAACACAGTGTAACACAAACACACACACACACAGTGTAACACACACACACACACTGTAACACACACACACACACAGTGTAACACACACACACACACACACAGTGTAACACACACACACACACAGTGTAACACACACACACACAGTGTAACACACACACAGTGTAACACACACACACACACACACACACACACACTAATAAAACTTTAATAACTGATCAGAAGGAGACAAGGAGGAGGAGAAGAAGAAAAAGGAGACAAGGAGGAGGAGGAGGAGGAGACAAGGAGGAGGAGGAGACAAGGAGGAGGAGGAGGAGGAGACAAGGAGGAGGAGGAGGAGGAGACAAGGAGGAAGAGGAGCAGTGTTGTGTTCGTGGCTTCACGCACGTAAACATCCTGCTGGACACGGCTAACTTAGCTTAGCACAAACTGCTAGCCACTGTAACAAGCTCTGTGGGAGGGTGTTAGCTTCAAGCTAACAGATGTCATTAGCCTACACTGAAGCTAATGGAAACTGTTAGCTTAGCATTATAAACAGAGAATACTGTTAGCCTAGCTTAGCATTATAAACAGAGAATACTGTTAGCCTAGCTTAGCATTTAGGCTCATCATCACTGCTGCTAGGGTTTGTGCTAAGCTAAGCTAGGCTAACCCTGTGCAACTCGTCCCATCATGCACCAGCAGCAGTGAAGCTCGCCTGTGATTAGTGCTTGTGATTAATCATGAGCCGATTGATTACCTCCTGTCAAAACAATCAGTGATCAGCCAATCAGTGATCAGCCAATCAGTGATCAGCCAATCAGTGATCAGCCAATCAGTGATCAGCGCTGAGTCACATTCAGAGAACAGTGTACGGAGAGCTGGAGGTGCCAGAAACACGATTATTAATTAACAGCTCGTTAGTCACCTGATCAGACTTTTAGTTTTAATTAGTTTAACTGAAGCAGGAAACATCCTGTCGTCTTTTCACAATAAAAGCCTTGGACTGTGAACAGCTGATTAGATTAGTTAATTAAAACATAATGAAAACGTTTCAAATAAAATTAGTTTTTATCTACCAGGATCTGCATTTTATTTTGTTGGCTATTCCTGCTTCCTGTCTCTGGCACTCACAGGCATCCGTAGAAAAATCTACCTGTGGATACATTCAGGTGAGAGAGGCCACGCCCCCTGCAGGTGAAGTCAGTGTGACTAAATAATAACACGGCACGACAGGAAGTGTACAACAAAATGAAAGTCTGACCTTCAGGCCCGGTGTTGTACTCGCAACCAGAGAGAGAGACAGGAAGTGAGAGAGAGGCACTGAATGTGTCTCTTCAAAATAAAGCTCAGGAAAGGCAAAGACGTCCACCACACACACACACACACACACAGAGTATGGCTATATCCTGGATGGGCGTGACCTCTCGCCTATGACGGGCGGTCGGTTGCCGTGGAAACACTGTCAGTCCAGCAGTGTGCCTTGCTCCTGGGCTCGGGTCAGGCTGTCCTTGCGTGTGCAGGTGGTGCACGCCCATCCTCTTCGGGCTCTTCTGCGGCCGCTGCGGGGCGGTGGTGGCAGCAGCGGGGAGTACGGGGTCGATGTCGAGGAGGCGTGGTGAGATGACAGGCAGGTCATGTGAGAGAACATCTCTTTCCTCTTCTCCCCTCCTCCTCCTCCTCCTGCAGCTCCTTCCTGTGGGTGTCAGTGAGGCTGGTCGCCACAGTGACCGCTGTGTCCCTGCTGCCGCCATCGTCCTCCAGGTTCATCAGCAGACGCTCGCCTTCCTCCATGGAGCCGTCGCCGTCGTAGCGCCCCTCCTGCCGGGCCTTGGCTCGGTGTCGGTGTCAAGGCTGGAGCCGCGACTCGGCGTCCAGCTGCGCGCTGACGAGCCTTCCTCTCCGTCCGAGTACGCTGCTCTGTGGCGGTCAGAGGACAAGGAAACCCCGCCCCTGGCGCCGGCCTCCTCCTTGTAGCTCCTCAGCTGTCTGACTGCTGAACGCTGTGCGGTGGACCACTGAACCGTCACACGCCGGCGCCATCTTCTCCACAAACATCCGCTGCCAGTTTGCCAGCAAGTCCTCCTCAGAGCTGCCTGAGCTCGCCATGACACTGGGAGCCTGAGGGGAGGGGCAAGGGCACGAGAGAGGGGAGGGGCAAGGGCACGAGAGGAGGAGGGGCAAGGGCACGAGAGAGAGGAGGGGCAAGGGCACGAGAGAGGGGAGGGGCAAGGGCACGAGAGAGGGGAGGGGCAAGGGCACGAGAGAGGGGAGGGGCAGGGCACGAGAGAGGGGAGGGGCAAGAGCACGAGAGAGGGGAGGGGCAAGGGCACGAGAGAGAGGAGGGGCAAGGGCACGAGAGAGAGGAGGGGCAAGGGCACGAGAGAGGGGAGGGGCAAGGGCACGAGAGAGGGAGGGGGGCAGGGCACGAGAGAGGGGAGGGGCAAGGGCACGAGAGAGGGGAGGGGCAAGGGCACGAGAGAGGGAGGGGCAGGGCACGAGAGAGAGGAGGGGCAAGGGCACGAGAGAGAGGAGGGGCAGGGCACGAGAGAGAGGAGGGGCAAGGGCACGAGAGGAGAGAGAGGAGGCAAGGGCACGAGAGAGGGGAGGGGCAGGGCACGATAGAGGGGAGGGGCAAGGGCACGAGAGAGGGGAGGGGCAAGGGCACGAGAGAGAGGAGGGGCAAGGGCACGAGAGAGGGGAGGGGCAAGGGCACGAGAGAGGGGAGGGGCACGAGAGAGAGGAGGGGAAGGGGAGAGAGGGGAGGGGCAGAGAGAGAGGAGGGGCACGGGCACGAGAGAGGGGAGGGGCACGGGCACGAGAGAGGAGGGGCAGGGGAGAGAGAGAGGAGGGGCAAGGGCACGAGAGAGGGGAGGGGCACGGGCACGAGAGAGGGGAGGGGCAGGGCACGAGAGAGGGAGGGGCAGGGCACGAGAGAGGGGAGGGGCAAGGGCACAAGAGAGGGGAGGGGCAAGGGCATGAGAGAGGGGAGGGGCACGGGGGGGTGAAGAAGACATTAACATGATATGAACCTGTTCACATGTATGTGACATGAACATGACGTCGACATGGCGTTCGACTCTTACCTGCGGCGGGCTGCTGAACGGGCTCGACTGGCTAGACAGTGGCTCGCTGGTGGCGTCCCGCTGAGACGGCGGCGTGCGTTGGTGGGTGCCCCCACCGGAGGAGGAGGAGGGGCTGCCCGGGATGAGGCGCTCGTCGTCGTTCTGGACGAGGCTCAGCGAGATGGCCTGCCGCGTGGCATAGGTGCAGTTGGGCAGTGGCGAGTTCTTCGGGATCTTCACCTTGTCGTCGGACGAGAACTCGATCACCTTGCGGCCTGGATACAGCGGGTGGGGGGGTTGCGGCGGCGGGTACGGGTTCAGCTTCTCGAAGGACGGAGCCCCGCTCACGTCCTCACCGCCTGACTGCCCGTCCAGACTGCTCTGACTGCAGCAGGAACCGTTCTGCTGCGCCTCCTCCTGGCCTCTGTTCTCCCGACCACGGCCCTCGGCACCCGCAGGGCCCGTCATGTCCACATGCACAAAGACGTCCTCGGCGACTGGCCGGCCGCAGCTGCTGGACTGGGCGGAGTTCA
Organism: Collichthys lucidus; assembly: GCA_004119915.2. Classification (NCBI taxonomy): domain Eukaryota; kingdom Metazoa; phylum Chordata; class Actinopteri; family Sciaenidae; genus Collichthys; species Collichthys lucidus. Next base: position 3,810,383 of record ML142789.1, read on the forward strand.
GGACCAGCGGTTCAGGTTTCTCCAGGACACGGGCGATGACCGAGGTCGGCACGACGTCAGCGGGAGTCAAACTGAGCGTGTCCGGGTCCTGAGAGGGGGCGGGGCCTCTCTCCGGCAGGCTGCTCTTTATGTGTTTGTTCAACATGTCCTGCAGCTCGTACGGCAGCTAACACACACACACACACACACACACACACACAGGGTCAGAGCGTTACCCAGAATGCACTTCAAACAGCCACGTGCTGCTCCACCCGTATGTTGACATGAAATGGTACTCACGTCAGCGAACTTGTGGTTCCTAAAGTGTGACTTGTTGCATTTGAGCAGCTGGACGGCCAAATTACAGTCCTGCCTGTACCGCTCCTGAACACACAGCAGAAGTCTGTTAGTCACATGATCGGTCACATGATCAACCTGGAGCAGTGATATGGCGCATACGCAGGCTTAGCCGTCGTGTGGCTAACTGACAGAGCTAATGTTAGCATGCTAATCTGGGATGTTACAGCTGAAGCTCATGGGTAACGTAGTGTTTACTCACGTTGAGCTCCTCCAGGTGGTCGATGGTGTTCTTGGCATCCAGCAGTTTGTTGGTGAGCTCCACGATCTCCTGGTCCATCGTCTTTTTGTCTCTCTCCACCTTCCGTAGCTGTGGGAGGAGCAAGAACACGTTACCACCTGCCAATCACAGGTGCGACAGCCAATCAGGAGGCTAAGGTGACAGGAGGCGGGCCTTCATTCAGATCATGTGGGAATAAGAAAGTTTGAGTTCAAACTGTTAAAAACTTCAATGAAGGACTACATTTCCCAGATAATTTGAATGCTGCATGCTAGCAGCACTGCACAGATGCATTATGGGCTGCGGCGACGTGGCTGCTGCTGCAAGAAGATCAAGAAGATCGATGAGATCCTGATCAAAGCTGAAGCTCAAAGCTCATGTCTTCATCAAGCTAACAGTGGCTAACAGCGGCTAGCACAGCTAAAAGAAGATAATGTTTGTGTTAGCGAGGTCGCTACTGCTAGTTCGTACGCGACTTAAAGAGGCTCTTATTAATTATATTTAAATATGCAGATTTGGGATCTATCACAGTAAACATAAATAAACATTTACCAAGAGTTAACGAGTCAATAATCATCACGTCGAGTCAGCCCAACGTTAGCTCACACAGCTAACTGAAGCTAACTGTTGAATTAGCATGTTTAGCCTAAGTGTTAGCTAGTTACTTAGCTGATGTTAGCATAGCTTAGCTGTTGACTCGTGATAATTAACCAATCAGAGTTCATCTAATTAATCAAAAACACAAAATAAACTGTAATCATCAGTTTAACGAGCTGCTCGTCTGTCTGAGGACTCATCAGCTAACTTCACTACAGAAGAAGAAAGAGGGTGAGGAGGATGAAGATGGAACCCAACTGCATGAACCCATGTCTGACTGACGGCAGCCTGATGAAGGTGATGAAGATGAGTCAGTCCATCAGAGAGCAGCGTGGAAAAAAGAGAAGAAGAAGAAAGATGAAGACACCAGGGGACAAACAGGAAGTATGAAGACTCTTTCACGATAAATGTCCACATTTAAGAAAGTTATTTTTACATGAACACGACACAGACTGTCCAAAACCTGGACGTAGTCTCTGTGACGTCCCCGCAGACTGTCTAAAACCTGGACGTAGTCTCTGTGACGTCCCCGCAGACTGTCTAAAACCTGGACGTAGTCTCTGTGACGTCCCCGCAGACTGTCCAAAACCTGGACGTAGTCACCGTGACGTCCCCGCAGACTGTCCAAAACCTGGACGTAGTCTCCGTGACGTCCCCGCAGACTGTCTAAAACCTGGACGTAGTCTCCGTGACGTCCCCGCAGACTGTCTAAAACCTGGACGTAGTCTCTGTGACGTCCCCGCAGACTGTCTAAAACCTGGACGTAGCATTGGTAACCATGGTAACAGCATCTAATGTGTTCACTGTAAACAGACTCACAGTCACCTGTGACTGTGTTGCCCGCGGCAACCATCTGGCTGCAACCAACCGCCCCACATGTCCGTCAACTCTCCACATTAACACAGCTCATTAATAAAAACTGCCCGACAGACTCAGTGATCAATCAGATACTGATCTGCACACGCACACGCACGCACACACACACACTATTATTATAATCAGTCTGAATAATTAATGAGTTGACAGTGATTAAAGGACTAATCATAGTGCTCGGAGGTCAAAGGTTACCAGAGCGTGCAGCTTCTCCTCCAGGTCCTGATTGGCTCTCTGAGACGCCGTGTAGCTGTTCTGGAGTCTGCAGAGAGAGACAGGAAGTGTTACTAAGCACGCTCCAACGAGTCATCAAGCATCTGACATCATCACCTGAAACAGCCAATCAACAGCCTCATTCACATGTTTCTACACGTCATTGCTTTGTTAGCCGGTCTGGTTCTCCTGAACCTGGACCGCCCCCCCCCCCATCCCCCACAAGTGGATCTGGTTCAGATCGTGTCCTCACCTGCGGAACTTGTCCCTCATCTTGTCGAGGTCGTCTCTAGTCCGGCTGAGCTCCGCCTCCATGTAGTGGCGGTTGCCGTCAAACTCCGCCTCCATGGCGTCCATCTTGTGCGTGGAGAGAGAGAGGCGGCGCTGCAGGTCCTCGTTCTGCTGCTGGAGGATTCTGGGTAACAAGACGAGACGCCATTAACAAGTCATTGGTACAAAACAACAGCCGAGTCTGAAGGTCAGAGAGACTCACCTGATCCGGTCCGAGTCTGACAAGACCTCCTGAAACACAGACAGAACAGACAGAACATCAGAGCTACAGACTGAACACGAGAACTACAGACAGGACATGAGAACTACAGACTGAACATGAGAACTACAGACAGGACATGAGAACTACAGACTGGACATGAGAACTACAGACAGGACATGAGAACTACAGACTGGACATGAGAACTACAGACTGGACATGAGAACTACAGACTGGACATGAGAACTACAGACAGAACACCAGAGCTACAGACAGGACACGAGAACTACAGACAGGACACGAGAACTACAGACAGGACATGAGAACTACAGACAGGACATGAGAACTACAGACTGAACATGAGAACTACAGACTGGACATGAGAACTACAGACTGGACATGAGAACTACAGACTGGACATGAGAACTACAGACAGAACATCAGAGCTACAGACAGAACACCAGAGCTACAGACAGAACATGAGAACTACAGACAGGACATGAGAACTACAGACTGAACATGAGAACTACAGACAGGACATGAGAACTACAGACTGGACATGAGAACTACAGACTGGACATGAGAACTACAGACAGAACATCAGAGCTACAGACAGAACACCAGAGCTACAGACAGAACATGAGAACTACAGACAGGACATGAGAACTACAGACAGGACACGAGAACTACAGACAGGACACGAGAACTACAGACTGGACACGAGAACTACAGACTGGACACGAGAACTACAGACTGGACACGAGAACTACAGACTGAACACGAGAACTACAGACAGAACACGAGAACTACAGACAGAACACGATAACTACAGACTGAACACGAGAACTACAGACAGGACACGAGAACTACAGACTGAACACGAGAACTACAGACAGGACACGAGAACTACAGACAGAACATGAGAACTACAGACTGAACATGAGAACTACAGACAGGACATGAGAACTACAGACAGGACATGAGAACTACAGACAGAACACCAGAGCTACAGACAGGACACGAGAACTACAGACAGGACACGAGAACTACAGACAGAACACCAGAGCTACAGACAGGACACGAGAACTACAGACAGGACACGAGAACTACAGACAGAACACCAGAGCTACAGACAGAACACCAGAGCTACAGACAGAACACCAGAGCTACAGACAGAACACCAGAGCTACAGACAGGACACGAGAACTAAAGACAGGACATGAGAACTACAGACAGGACATGAGAACTACAGACAGGACATGAGAACTACAGACTGGACATGAGAACTACAGACTGGACATGAGAACTACAGACTGAACATCAGAACTACAGACTGAACATGAGAACTACAGACTGAACATGAGAACTACAGACTGAACATGAGAACTACAGACAGAACATGAGAACTACAGACAGAACATGAGAACTACAGACTGAACATGAGAACTACAGACTGAACATGAGAACTACAGACAGGACATGAGAACTACAGACAGAACATGAGAACTACAGACTGAACATGAGAGCTACAGACTGAACATGAGAACTACAGACAGAACATCAGAACTACAGACTGGACATGAGAACTACAGACTGAATATGAGAACTACAGACTGGACATGAGAACTACAGACAGAACATGAGAACTACAGACAGGACATGAGAACTACAGACAGGACATGAGAACTACAGACAGGACATGAGAACTACAGACAGAACATGAGAACTACAGACAGGACATGAGAACTACAGACAGAACATGAGAACTACAGACAGAACATGAGAACTACAGACAGAACATGAGAACTACAGACAGAACATGAGAACTACAGACAGAACATGAGAACTACAGACAGGACATGAGAACTACAGACAGGACATGAGAACTACAGACAGGACATGAGAACTACAGACAGAACATGAGAACTACAGACTGAACATGAGAACTACAGACTGAACATGAGAACTACAGACAGAACATGAGAACTACAGACAGAACATGAGAACTACAGACTGAACATGAGAACTACAGACAGAACATGAGAACTACAGACTGAACATCAGAACTACAGACTGGACATGAGAACTACAGACAGGACATGAGAACTACAGACTGGACATGAGAACTACAGACTGAATATGAGAACTACAGACTGGACATGAGAACTACAGACTGAATATGAGAACTACAGACAGGACATGAGAACTACAGACTGAATATGAGAACTACAGACTGGACATGAGAACTACAGACTGGACATGAGAACTACAGACAGGACATGAGAACTACAGACTGAACATGAGAACTACAGACAGGACATGAGAACTACAGACTGAACATGAGAACTACAGACTAAACATGAGAACTACAGACAGGACATGAGAACTACAGACTGGACATGAGAACTACAGACTGAACATGAGAACTACAGACTGAACATGAGAACTACAGACTGGACATGAGAACTACAGACAGGACATGAGAACTACAGACTAAACATGAGAACTACAGACTGAACATGAGAACTACAGACAGGACATGAGAACTACAGACTGAACATGAGAACTACAGACTAAACATGAGAACTACAGACTAAACATGAGAACTACAGACTGGACATGAGAACTACAGACTGAACATGAGAACTACAGACAGGACATCAGAACTACAGACTGGACATGAGAACTACAGACTGGACATGAGAACTACAGACAGGACATGAGAACTACAGACTGAACATGAGAACTACAGACAGGACATGAGAACTACAGACAGGACATGAGAACTACAGACAGGACATGAGAACTACAGACAGGACATGAGAACTACAGACAGGACATGAGAACTACAGACAGGACATGAGAACTACAGACTGAACATGAGAACTACAGACAGGACATCAGAGCTACAGACAGGACATCAGAGCTACAGACAGATTAAACACACACACACACACACACACACACACACACACACACACACACACACCACACATCTTCTTAATGAACAGTGTCGTGGTTCACTTGTGAGTCGAGCAATGGTTTGATTATTGATCAGATCAGCTGCTCTGCATCATGTGATCACATGACCCACCATGTGACATGAAGTCAGGTCAGTAAACGTCAATCACGCGTTTCCTGTCGGTCTTTGTCGTCTGTGTCATCGACGTATGGAAACACGGCAACGTATGGAAACGTGTCCACTCCCAGCATGCAGCAGGGTTTTCTATGATGGATCAGCTGTGAGCCGTGAGGTCAATGACGGTGCTGCTCTGGGCCAATCAGATCACTCTGCTCTGCTGATGGTGATCAGTTTCCTCAAGAGGCGTTATCAATGATCAATATGACGCCCTGAGGCGAAGGTCAGCTGCTGAGCCGCCGTTTAACTTCAGTAATGAACCTAACGAAGAGTCCGATAACTCATTATTATTAATACAGTGACTATGTTTCCATCAATGTATAATCACCTGACCGCACCTGACCAACTACAGAGAGCCGGTCCTGAGCAGACAAACTAACGGACGTGTTAATAGTTTGATTTAATTCTACAGTTTACGTCTCTACACTGTAAAAATGTAATCTATAAATTAATTATGATGAAACTATTGGAGGTCATCAAACATGGAGAATCACATCAAACATGAAGGTCACATCAAACATGAAGGTCACATCAGGAGAACTTCATTAAATGTTACGTTACTGTTATATGAATGTTATAATAATGTTACGTTATTGTTATATTAATGCTGTATTAATGTTATAATAATAATAATTTAATAAAATAACGATAATTAATGTTTCTACATTATTCCTGTTGACAAATGAACAAAGACAAACAGACATAAAACAAAGAAACTTCATTGGTCGAGAACACGGGTCATCACACTCAATGCATCATGGGAACAGTTTGTACCACCACAGGAGAGAAAGAGGAGGAACATCAGGACCAGGGTCAGGACCAGGACCAGGACCAGGACCAGGACCAGTACCGGGGTCAGGATCGGGGTCAGGATCGGGGTCAGGATCGGGGTCAGGACGTCCCCTCTGACTTACCTTGACGTTGGACTGATTAGGAACAGGAAGTCTGTGCTTGTGTCTCCGTGGAGACACGCCTCTATGCACCCCTAAGATTTCAGTTTTAGGCCCCGCCCCCTCTGTGATGTCATGCCCGTGAGGTGGGGTCTCCTGCCCCCGCCCCCTCCCCGTGTAGCGGCTGGTACCAGCTGCTGGGCCGCTGCATTGACGCCACCCAGTCGTCCCAGCGCCGAGTCCGGTCTGTGGACACCTGCTGCTTCCTGTGGGCGGAGCGGTGGCGGGGATGAGGGGCCGGGCTTCCCTGCTCTCTGGACGGCGTCCTGCCGAGCAGCGTAAGGTGGGCGGGACTCATGACCCGACAGGTGATCTCATCCAGGAAGTTGGAGAAGCGGACCTTCTCCTCCAGAACCTGCATCTTCCAGTTCCAGGCGGACCTGACGGGGGACGGTGGGTCCGACGAGCGCCGCAAGGCCGGCACCCGCTGATTCGCCCGGTCCAGAGAAC